>AWUE01011181.1:0-30697 GCA_001974825.2 Corchorus olitorius | reverse complement strand
TTTTTTGATACTATAGTACGAAATGTCGACAATCTCTCTATAAAATTATATATCATTTTCAGGTTGAGCTCCTCCATTTATTACTATATAAATCATTCATATTAAGCTCTTCGATTTCTAGATCGAGTTCGTCCGTTCAGTCGTACAAACATATATAATTCATATTGAACTCCTCCCTTTGATAGTATATACATATACATATTCGAATTGAGCTCCTCCACTCGGTAGTATATAAAGCACGTTATCAAACAGAGTTCCTCCATTCATCATTCCTCCACATAGCATATTATCAATTTGAACTTCATTCATTCAACATTACTCCCCTTGAAAAATCGTTTTAAGCAATCATCAAACATAGTAATGAAAATAATGAAGAAAATAAGTTAAAAAGAGTGATAAAGGAAAATGAAATTCCCAAAGCACAACAAGAAGTTATCAATACCATACCTAGACGGTAGTTTTTTTTTATAATTGCAAAAATAACATAAATTTGAAAATGGAGAAAGAAAAATTCAAACTCTTTTCATTGCCATTGTATCTTTTGGACATACGTTTAAGAAAAATGATACCAAAATTACAAATGCAACAATCATATATTTATCATCATCTTCTTTTTTTTTCTACATATTTATTATCATCATTAATAATTTGGATAAGTAGTTAGAAATATATATAAAATAGTTTGAGTAATATTTAAACTTAAAATTAAATCATAAGTAAATAATAATATATATAGTAGAAATTGGGTAGGCCAATAATAATATAATAATATATATAAAACATAAAAGTCTAATTTTAAGTAATGATAATTTGTTTTTTTTTTTAAAAAAGAAAGTAATGGCAATTTAGAAATATTTTTGAAAAAAAGGTACAATCGGAAAACATAAAGTTTCTCGTTATTCGTACTTTTATATATAGTATAGAAATAGATTTGGAGAAATTATTGATTTTGTCTCATTTCGGCTCAGTAGGCCCATTAGATTCGTTTGAGTCCATGAAACCAAATTACCAAGCCAGATGTCTTGAAGGCTAAATCCGATATTCTTAGGTCCAATTCGTTAATATGGAAGCCCAAAGAAGGAGTTCAAGTCCAATCAGTAATTATGATGCAGTAATGATTCAGTCATGATGCAAGCATTGTTAAATCCTATTTAAAGGAGGACTTCACAAGAGTAGTTTTGGAAGAAAATTCATAACTTTTAAAACAGAGCTCAGAAAAATGCAAATGAGGTATCATTGGAAAGAGGATTCCAAGATCTACAACTTTTATGTTTACCTTGAGACCAAATTCTGCCATTTCGGTGGATGATTTTGCCCTTGAATTTTCTGGACAAAATTGATCTTCTCCTAAACCGACTTGGAAAATGTTTTGGACGAAAATTCAGATGCTAAAAATGATGTGGAGCATTCCTATTGGCCACGTGGATCGTAATTAATGATGATAATCTAATTTTTTATTATTTTAATAATGAAATAATTAAAATATTATTTAATAATGACAATTTAGAAATATATTTGAAAAAAAAAGGCATAATCGAAAAACATAAAGTTTCCCTTATTCGTACTTTTATATATAGTATATATAGTATAGATATAAATATATACCTTTCTAAATAGTGATCAATATAGTACTATTTTCTTCTGTTTTTCCCTCCAGAATTAAGTCTACCAAATCAAAACCACAAAGCAGAAAACTCATTGTCAAAGCTAATATTAATTGAGTTGGGTGAAGCTATAGTCTACTGAAAAGTTGGAGCTTAATATAATATATATAGGATTAATAATTACATTACGTTGTTAAATAAGATGAAAAATAGGTAAGAAAACACTAATTATAAAACTTTTAGCGGAGGCATGATGATTATCATGTAGGCAAGGCAAATTAACTCCCCTACAATTTGAACCAAAAAAAGAAAAAAATTAACTGCCGATATATAGGACATTTTGGTCTTTATGTTGCATGAACTCTTTTGACTACTATATTATATGGTGCATCTCGATACTTTTGAATGTCTCTTTGAGCATAACTCAATAACTGTCTAAGTTGGATTTCATGCAATAATCCCAATAACTGTCTAAGTTGGATTTCATGCAATAATCCCATATAGAGCGAGACCTTGGAAAAAATTCAAAGGTATTTGTTTATATATAATATACAGGCTATTATAAGGTCAAGCCTAAGTTTAAGTGATCTATTAACATTAAAGATTTTGGGCTTTATGAAATTTAATTAAGTATGGGTCTTTAATGTGTAGAAACCCAAGTCTTAATTTATTTCATGGTGGGTTGAAATAAGATTAAGACCTATAAATACCTAGGGTTATGGTCCCAAGTTAGAAGAAGAACTTAAGTTTTCTGGCATCCCATCAGCTACGAAAAACATAGTCACCATCGAACTAACTTGGAAGATCTAACCGCTCTTCCAACCGCAAAGACTCAAAGGATTAGAGCACAAATGATTAGAGCAGTCATGGATTCAGGTACGCTTCCGCATCAATTCTAATTAATTTCTTTATGATTTAACATGGTCTTGGGTTATTGGTGATGGTTTTCACTATTAAAGATTTGTTGTAGTTTTCCTATAAGTAGCATCAGTGCTAGGTTTTTCATATTAGATCATTGAGAATTAATTTATTTTGATTAATCGGTAATTATGATTAGTCTTCCAAATTCTTGGGTTGTCGGTTTCATCAATTGATTTTGAATTAATCAATCGATTTTGATCAGGTTATATGCTTTGTTTAAAGGATTTTTTGTGAGCCAATTTTTTTTTTTTTGAAAAAAAAGATAACTTTCATTGATGTAGCTGATTTTACAATAATTTTAAGAATATTATCCTTCATTACATCAAATCTCAATAAAATCATATAATCGATTACTTTTTGCACTTGAAGAACTGGATCTTCTTTGGAAATCCAAAACGTCTGTCCTGAATCATGTTGATGTCTCGCTATCACGTCCATCACTACCTCGTTGTCACTTGTTTTTCCAAACAAAGAGCTTTAATCAACGATGATCAAGTGATTGATTCGATTGACAGATCTCTTCCTTGACACCCAAAAGAAAATGATTACAACAATTTACCACAAATCTGAATAAATAAAAGGTTGATCATGTTTAAAACTATCATAAAATTCAGACTGGATAACTCAGATTCGAAACGAACTGAGACTAGACTCGAAACTGACTCAAAAAAACTGACTGACTCAAACTGACTCAAAAACAAACTCAGATAAAAACTGGATAGATCTGTAGATCTAAATCCTTTATTGGAAAATAAAGAAATTAACAAAAACGAAATCCTCTTCCTCCCCCTTGACGTGACAATTAAGGAGGAGGAGGAGTAGTCGAAACACTAACAAGAACTAAAAAACTAGGAGAGGGAGAAGGGGAGAGAAGAGAGGCTTTTTGTGAGCCAAATTTGATTAAGGTGTTCGGCTTAATCATGCGGATTCTTCATTAAAGTAATTGATATTATATAGCTTATTATTGATTTAATTGAATTCTGCATACCAGTGTGTTTGGGTTCGGTTTCCAGTATTGTATCCATGAAAAGAAATTGCAATATGGATGATGACACGTGACTGCAAAATTCAATTCCTTCTCCACGTGTTAATTAGCTTGTTAATTGGTTTTTTTTTTTTAATTTTATGAAATCTGTAGTTGTATATTCATGAATCATAAATTAAGATTTTCGGATTCTATATATACACTATACACTGTTGGTTGGTTTATTAATCGCGTATTGTATATATAGAATTATTATCTCAAAAAAGTGATTAGATCAATATTTTTATTGATCAATTCGGGTTCGAGATTCAAATTCTGGTATATTCGGTTATTAATTTTGTGAATAAATTGATTGAAGCAATATGCTATCAAAGTAGCCCATCTTGTTTAAATTGATTTATTTTGTAATATTGAGAAGGTTGTGTGTATGTGATTTATGCGGTTATTGATCGGTCCAAAGGAAGATTAATAATTGGCCGAATTACATATACATTTGCAGTTTTAAATATGTAATAATTATTTGGTGTGCCATGTGAACAATAGGTCGGTCCAAAAATAGGCTTATTGTTTGACAGGACTTTATTGTTAATATTTTATTACTGCATCAAGAGTACCACTTACAAGTTAATATTTGTGTCCAAAAACTAGATATTAATGTTGTGCTACATATCTTGTGATAAGCTTACCATTATTTGAATAAATTGAGATTATGGAATTTATGTGAGCATTATAATTCTTTTGTTCTATTCAGTTGCTTCTGCTATTGCTAATACTACCAGCATCAATTCCATTCCCATGCTGAGTGGCACAACTTCAAAGCATGGAAAGAGAACATCATGATTGTTCTTGGTGTTATGGATCTAGACCTTGCATTAAGGGCAGAACGACCCACTGATCTTACGGATGAAAGTTTTTCTGATGATAAGAAGGACATGGAAAAGTGGAAGTGTTCTAATCGCATGAGTTTTATGATCATAAAGCGTGCAATTCCGGAAACTTTCAGGGCACTATGTCCGATAAGGTTACCACTACCAAAGAGTACCTTGAGGAAATTGAAAAGAGATTTGCTAAGAGCGATAAGGCTGAAACAAGTACGATCTTAGCAAATCCCATTTCACTAAGGTATAAGGGAAAAGGAAACATAAGGGAGTACATCCTAGATATGTCTCATCTTGCTTCAAAACTGAAGGAACTTAAGTTGGAGCTATCTGAGGACTTGCTCGTGCACTTGGTTTTAATCTCACTTCCTGCACAATTTAGCCAGTTTAAGGTGAGCTAATTGTCAAAGGAAGACTTGGTCTCTCAATGAGCTTATCTCACATTGTGTGTAAGAAGAGGAGAGGCTGAAGCAAGAGAAACAGAAAGTGCTCATTTGGCAACAACCTCTAAGGACAAGAAAATAAAGAAAAATAAGCAAGCTGCAGATGATGGACCTGAAAAGAAACAACAGAAGCAACAAGATCAAGCAAATGCTTGTTACTTCTGTGGAAGTGGTGTACATAAGAAAAGGGGAATGTGCCAAATATCACGCATGGCGTGTAAAGAAAGGGACATTTTTTTCATAAGGAGATTAGGTGCCAATAAGGCTTCGGATGTCTTAGAACTAATACATACGGACATTTGCGGGCCATTCCCTACACCTTCAAGGAATGGTCAACAATATTTTATTACGCTCATAAACGATTGCTCCTGTTATAGTTACCTATATCTCATTCATTAGAAGTCTCAGTTTCTAAACGTGTTCAAAAACTATAAGGTTGAAGTTGAGAACCAACTCAACAAAAGGTTTAAAAACATCAGAGTTGACCGAGGCGGTGAATGCTGCGGTAAATATGATGGATTAGGTGAACAACGTTTGGGACCATTTGCTAAATTCCTTGAAGAGTGTGGTATCGTCCTACAGTACATAATGCCAGGAACTCCTAGCATGAATAGTGTAGCTGGAAGGCAAAACAGGACACTTAAAGACATGGTAAAGAGTATGATTAGTCATTCTACTTTGCCGGAATCTCTTTGGGGAGAAGCATTAAAGACTGCAGCTTACATACTTAATAGGTGTCCAACTAAAGCAACTACTAAAACCCCTTATGAGCTTTGGATAGGTAAGAAGCCTCACTGAACTCATTTGCACATTTAGGGTTATCCAGCTGAGGCAAGGCCATATAGGCCAAATGAAAAGAAACTTGACTCTAGAACTGTTAGTTGTTATTTTGTTGGATACTCTGAACGGTCCAGGAGTTTCAAGTTTTATAATCCCACTACTAGGTCAATTTTTGAGACATAAAACACCCGGTTCTTTGAGGATGATGAGTTTGCAGAGGGAGATAAGGTTAGAGACTTTGTCTTTGAAGAAGAATATGCCAATATTCCTTTACTTATTGCTAACGACAATCAGGATTTTACTCCAGATGTTGTTCAAGTAACAAATCCAGAACAACAAGACATTGTTGAGGAACTCGCTATTCAGAATCCAGAAATTGTTCTAGAAGAAGAAAGTCTACAACTTCAAGAACCAGTGCCATTAAGGAGATCCACTAAAGAAAGGGAAAATGCAATCCAGATGATTACTTTGTATTTCTCCAAGAACATGAGGTTAACATTAGCATTGTGGAGGATGATCCAATCAACTTCCACCAAGCCATGCAAAGTTCTAATTCTCAAAAGTGGATTGATGCCATGAATGAGAAGATAAAGTCCATGAAAGACAATGACGTTTGGGATCTTGCTCCATTGCCTGAAGGTGTGAAACCCATTGGTTGCAAATGGATATTTAAAACCAAAAAGGATTCTAAGGGCAATGTAGAAAGATATAAGGCTCATCTAGTCGCAAAGCGCTTTACTCAAAAGGAATGCATCGATTATAAAGAGAGTTTCTCTCTGGTTTCATCGAAAGACTCTTTCAGGACTATAATGGCACTTGTGGCACATTTTGACCTTGAGCTGCATCAGATGGATGTAAAAATTGTGTTTCTCAATGGTGAACTTGATGAAACAATTTATATAGTGCAACCAGAAAATTTTGTGTCAAAAGACACAAAGCAAATGGTTTGCAAATTAAAGAAATCCATCTATGGGCTCAAGTAAGCTTCTCGTCAATGGTATTACAAATTTCATCAAGTCATTGTCTCATTTGGTTTTGAGATGAATGCAGTTGATGATTGTATATACCATAAGTTCAGTAGGAGTAAGTTTATGTTCTTGGTTTTATATGTCGATGACATACTGCTTGCCAGCAACGGTATAGGCTTATTGCACAAAACTAAGACCTTTCTATCAAAGAAATTTGAGATGAAAGATCTTGGTGACGCCTCTTTTGTATTAGGAATACAAATACATCGAGATCGCTCTTGGGGTATACTCGGGTTATCACAAAAGAGCTATATCGAAAAGGTTCCAAAAGATTTGGCATGCAGGATTGGAAGCCAGGTGACACCCCTGTTGCTAAAGGAGACAATTTTAGTCTCAGTCAGTGCCCTAAGAATGAGTTTGAAAAGAAAGAGATGCAAAAGATTCTTTATGCATCAGCTGTATGGAATACAATATATGTTCAAGTATGTACGTGTCCGGATATTGCGTACATTGTTGGAATGCTGGGTGGTACTTAAGTAATCCAGGATTGGATCAATGGAAAGCAGCGAAAAGGGTCATGCGGTATTTTCAGAGAACAAAAGACTACATGCTCACATACATGAAGTCGGATTAGTTAAAGATTATTAGGTATTCTTATTCGGACTTTGCTGGATGCCAAGATTGTCGGAGATCCACATCAGGCTATATTCACCTACTAGTTGGAGGAGCTATTTCTTGGAAGAGTGCTAAGCAGACACTCATAGCTTCTTCTACCATGGCAGCTGAATTTATAGCATGTTATGAGGCATCTAATCAAGGAATATGGTTGCGAAATTTTGTCACTCGGCTGCAAATTGTAGATGGTATTGAAAGACCATTAAAGTTATTTTGTGACAATAAATCCGATGTACTATATTCCAACAACAATAGGACCTCAACGAAGTCAAAACACATTGACCTCAAGTTCCTTGTTGTTAGAGAAAGAGTGCAAGAAGGTCAATTGTCTATCGAGCATATTGGGACAAACTCCATGGTTGCGAATCCGCTTACTATAGGATTGCCACCCAAGGTCTTTCATGAGCACACTGCTCATATGGGTGTCCAATCACTTGAAGATATGGCATTTTAGTGGGAGTTTGTATTTTGGTTACTTTTCAGTTATAGACAAGTTTTATGGTTTATTTGCACTTTAAGTTTATTTGGTTGATCTCGTTAAGGAATAAGGTTGGACCAGTTGGAAATTGACATGTTCAGATCACATTAAATGTAATTTCTATGCTACACATCCATACTTGATCCGTGTCATTCAATTATAGTAGCATAAATGACCATTAATGTCACTAGATGTAATGAAAGTCACTTTGATCCTATGTTGGTATAATTGATGGACCGGATTGTTCAGAGAAGCATTCGGTAATGATAGCAAAATTTCTGAGCTCATAAGGTTATATTTTAATATACAATTTAAGGAAGTATATATATTACCCAAGTGGGAGATTGTTGGAAAAAATCCAACGTATGAGTTTATATATATACATGTATTGTAAATTATATACAGGTTATCATAAGGTTAAGCCCAAATTTAAGTGATCTACTAAAGTTAAAGATTTTGGGCTTTATGACATCTGATAGAAGCTCCATCCGGCCCAAGTCCACAAGGCTTAGACAACCACCAGTATGGTCCAAAGATTTCCAGCCTAAATAACTTGTTATTATCAAATTTCAATTCCCATTCTGCAGCTAGATATTTACTGCATAAATTGCTTATGCTTTGCACGTGATCCGATAAGGATTTCTTGTACTAGCTATATAATTGTTACAGCAAAACTGAACAAGGCAAGAAGAATATTGAAAACAGATTTCTTTCCTCATCTCATACTCTCTCTGATTTTCTCATCTCTTTCTGTAAGGCTTGGCCCTAAAGGCTAAGAAATCCCTATCATTGGTGCTTTCGTTGAGAGTCCGCCGCCACCATGCCACCCAAACCTCAGACAAGCTCTGATGAGATGCTCGCTCAGTTAACAGCTGCCGTAGCTTCTCAGATCCAAGATCTGCAACTCAACCTTGAATCCAAATACGCATCTCTTGATGCGAGATACACTGCTCTCACTTATGCTCTTACCGAGCAACACTCTAGTATTCATGATCTCCATGCCCAAATATCTCACCTGGAAACACAACCACCATCTTCAACTTCCCCTTCTTCTTCCTTGTTACCATCTCAAAACCTCAACCTTCAGACACCATCCATTACCCAGTTTCCGAAACCACCCAATAACCTCCACATAAACAGCCCAAAAGTAAATCTTTCCACTTTCGATGGTTCAAATCCTCTGGATTGGCTCTTCCAAGTCGAGCAATACTTCTCCTTTCATGCCATCGAACCTCATCAACGCCTTCCCCTAGTGGATTTCTACATGAGCGGCATCGCTCTGACTAGGTTTAAATGGTTACACCGCAACAATCGTTTATCCGATTGGGATTCTTTTGCGCAAACCCTTGAGCGCAGATTTGGACCATCTTCATATTTCAATCATGAAGCTGCCCTTTTTAAGCTCAAACAGACATCCACTGTTGCTGATTACAAAGGAGAGTTCGAAAAACTTGCTAATAAGGTCGATGGTCTCCCTGCCTCGAGCCTTCTAAATTGCTTTATCAGTGGACTTCTTCCCCAAATTCAACGAGAAATGGCCACTCTTAAACCTCAAACTTTGGCCAAGGCTGGCGATTGTGCCTCTCTTATTGAAGAAAAGCTTGCAGACGCCACTTTCCCCTCCACATACCCTGCTATTGCGCCACCACGAGCACCTCCAACTAAACCAATTGTGTCTCTTCAATCACCTCGCCCACCCTCTTCAAATAATTTCCCAAGATTACCCCCTCCATCCCAACAAAAACCATCAAACCCTTTGCCCATAAAGAGACTCACACCCACTGAAATGCAAGCCAGAAGAGTCAAAGGACTCTGTTTTAACTGTGATGATACTTATAAGCGGGTCACCGTTGTCGTACGACACCGTTTTTGCTATTACAGACAGAGGAGGAACCTTCAGAAACTAAGCCATCGACTGTGTTTTCTCTTGCCTCCATTCCTCTACCTCTACCCCCGCCTGATATTGATGAATATGACCCCTCTGCTTTCCAAGTTTCTCTACATGCTTTAAGTGGCACTTCACCTTTTCAGACAATGAAACTGGCAGGCTCATTGAAAGGGTGAAAGGTTCGTGTCCTTATAGACTCAGGGAGTACACACAACCTCATCCAGCCTCGTTTAGCAAAGCACCTCGGCCTACAATTGGAACCAGCGCCGCCTTTTTCAGTTATGGTCGGAAACGGTGAGCGTCTATTTTGCACTGGTAAAGTTCCTTCAGTTGCTATTGGGCTTCAAGGCCATGAATTTACATTGAATTTATATGTACTGGATGTGTAGGGTGCAGAAGTGATATTAGGGGTCCAATGGTTAACCCAATTGGGCACGTTCTTAGCTGACTATAAAGCTTTATATATGAGTTTCTTTAGCTCAGGGAAATTAATCACAATTCACGGGGATCAGCCAAACCAAATTAGCTCTGTCACATACCAACAACTTAAACGGCTCTCCAATAGTGGCTCACTTGTCTCGGCTCATTTATTAGCTATAGCAGAATGCAACAGTGGCCAGACTTCTTCTTCTCCCACAATTCCTTCTGAGTTGCAGCATCTGTTCACACAATTTCAGAAAATTTTCTCTGAACCTCAGGGGTTACCACCATTTAGACAGCAGTCACACCATATCCATATTCACCCAGGCACCGCTCCAATCAATGTGAGGCCATACAGGTATCCACATTCCCAGAAACAAGATATGACTCTTATTATTGCTGACATGCTTAAACAGGGTATCATCAAGCCTAGTGTGAGTCCGTTTTCATCACCAGTCTTGCTTGTCAAAAAGAAAGATGGTACTTGGCGTTTCCGTGTAGACTATCGTGCTCTCAATGCTGCTACTATCAAAGACCGTTTTCCCATACCCACGGTTGATGAACTCATAGATGAATTACATGGAGCACAAGTCTTCTCTAAATTGGATTTGCAAGCGGGTTATCATCACATTCGAGTTGCTACTGAGGACACTCATAAGACTGCTTTTAGAACATCGGATGGCCATTATGAGTTCCTCGTCATGCCCTTCGGGCTCACTAATCCGCCATCTACCTTCCAAGCTATTATGAATTATGTGTTCAGGCCTTACTTAAGGCAATTTGTCCTTGTTTTCTTCGATGACATCCTGGTTTATAGTCCTTCTATGGCAGCTCATTATACTCATCTCCCCATGGTACTTGAACTGTTAGTTCTTCATCAATTTTATGCTAAGCTCTCTAAATGCACCTTCGGTCAAGCCTCTATTGATTACTTAGGCCACGTGATAGGCGACAAGGGTGTTCATATGGATCCTTCCAAAGTTTCTGCTGTGATCGCTTGGCCGACTCCAACCAATTTAAAAACACTTAGGGGATTCTTTAGTTTGACGGGGTATTACAGAAAGTTTGTAAGGAACTATGCTCATATAGCTGCACCTCTAACTAATTTGCTTCGCAAGGATAGTTTTCAATGGTCTCAGGAAGCAGAAAATTCCTTTCACAATCTCAAGGATGCTCTCACTTCCGCCCCTGTTTTGGCTTTGCCCGACTTGTCTCTACCATTTTTGGTTGAAGCTGATGCTTCCAACGTTGCGATTGGGGCTGTCCTCGCCCAGGCTGGCCATCCAGTGGCCTATAGCAAGAAGTTGGGGCCTCAAAAGCAGTTAGCAAGCACATATGTCAGGGAACTCTATGCCATAACAGAGGCAATCCATAAATGGAGACAGTACCTTATTGGGAGGCCATTTACCATTTATACAGACCAACAAAGTATCAAAAATATGATGAACCAAACGGTGCAAACTCCGGAGCAACAAAAATGGCTTGTTAAGTTGTTGGGATTTCAATATTCGATTGAATACAAGCCTGGCAAACATAATGGGGCTGCTGATGCTCTTTCCAGGTGCCATTATTTGCAAGCAACGCACCTTTCCTTCTCACAACCAGTCTTGAGTTATTTAGATGAGCTTCGAAATTTCTTTATTTCAAACGAGAAAGGCAAAAAGATGTAGGCACATGCAATATTCCAAGCAAATACAGAGCTGACAGTTTCGGATGGGCTTTTATTTTTTCGGGGCAGAGTAGTGGTGCCTGAAGAACACCCCTTGCAAGCTTCACTATTACATGAATACCACGCCACTCCTACTGGTGGTCATGCAGGCATGAAGAAGACATTAGCTCGTTTGGCAACAAATTTTTACTGGCCAAAAATGCGAGATTCAGTTGTGGAGTTCATTAAAGTGTGTGCCATCTGCCAACAAGTTAAGTATGAAACTGCCAAACATGGGGGATTGTCCACGCCTCTTCCAATTCCTTCGCAAATATGGCAAGATATCTTAATGGACTTCATCACTCATTTGCCAAATTCTTTTGGTAAAACTGATATTTTGGTCATCATTGATAGACTTTCCAAGTATGCTCATTTCTTGCACTGCCTCCAGCCTATACTGCTTCACAATTGGCAGAGATTTTTTGTCAAAATATATGCAAGCTACACAGCATGCCAGCTTCGATCGTAAGTGACAGGGATCCCAAGTTCATAAGCACCTTTTGGAAAGAACTCTTTAAGATGCAAGATACCAAGTTATTGCATAGTGGTGCATATCATCCCCAATCCGATGGGCAATCGGAAGTCTTAAATCGATGCGTGGAAACATATTTGAGGAGTTTTGTAAGTGAGAAACCCCGATTGTGGACCAAATACTTGCATTGGGCAGAATGCTCCTACAATACATCCCTTCACTTCGCGACTGGTTTAACTCCTTTTGAAGCGGTTTCTGGACGACCTCCTCCTTCTATTGTCTCTTATTTACCTGGTTCCACTAAAGTAGCTCAGTTGGAAAACAGCTTGATTGAGAGGCAACAAATTCTTAGTTTGCTCAAAACTAATTTGGCCCGAGCCCAGAACAGGATGAAAATGCAGCATGACCGCAACCGAGCCGAGAAGCAGTTTGATATTGGGGACTGGGTCTATCTAAAGTTGCAGCCATATAGACAGATTTCGGTGAAGAAAAGAGCTTCTCAAAAGCTTGGTAAAAGGTACTTTGGCCCCTTTAAAATTTTGCGTAAGCTCGGTCCTGTGGCTTACGAGCTGGAGTTACCTGTTGAAGCGAAAATCCACCCAGTGTTTCATGTTTCGTTGCTCAAAAAATGTTTTGGTTCGCCTGCTGACAGTTTTACTCCTTTGCCTGATTTATTTGTGGATGAAAAACCTATGTTAGAGCCTAGTGCAGTTTTGGAAGCTCGACAAGCTATGTTGGATGGTGTACCTCATCAGCAATATTTGATCCAATGGAAGGGTTTCCCAACTGCTGAAGCCACCTGGGAGTGGGAAGAAGATATGCAGAGCACTCATCCTCACTTCAACCTTGAGGACAAGGTTGCTCTTGGAGACCATGGTAATGATAGAAGCTCCATCCGGCCCAAGTCCACAAGGCTTAGACAACCACCAGTATGGTCCAAAGATTTCCAGCCTAAATAACTTGTTATTATCAATTTCAATTCCCATTCTGCAGCTAGATATTTACTGCGTAAATTGCTTATGCTTTGCACGTGATCCAATAACGATTTCTTGTACTGGCTATATAATTGTTACAGCAAAACTGAACAAGGCAAGAAGAATGTTGAAAACAGATTTCTTTCCTCATCTCATACTCTCTCTGATTTTCTCATCTCTTTCTGTAAGGCTTGGCCCTAAAGGCTAAGAAATCCCTATCAACATCTAATTAAGTATGGAACTTTATGTGTAGAAACCCAAGTCTTAGTTTATTTCATGATGGGTTGAAATAAGATTAAGACCTATAAATACCTAGGGTTATGGTCCCCAAGTTAGAAGAAGAGTGTAAGTTTTCTGGCATCCCATCAGCTAAGAAAAACATAGTCACTGTTGAACCAACTTGGAAAATCTAACCGCAAAGACTCAAAGGATTTGAGTAGTTATGAATTCAGGTACGCTTTCGCATCAATTCTAATTAATTTCTTTATGATTTAACATGGTCTTGGATTATTGGTAATGGTTTTCACTATTAAAGATTATTAAAGATTTGTTGTAATTTTCTTACAAACCCATGTTAAGCAGGTTATCCTACCATTCTTTCCCAGCACCAGCAACAAGGTTCTTAGCTTACATTAAGTACACTGACACATTGATGTGACAACTCACAATCCTTCAACCACTTAATTTGTACAAACACAAGTTTCATAGAGATAAACTAGATGTATATCTAATTATCTCTCTTATTCTTATATCATATATACACACAACCTTATACCTCCCCCCCCCCCCCCCCCCCCTTTTTTTTCAACATATATATACTTGCACCATATTCCACCAGAATTATAGGATCCTATATCACCTAGTATCAAAATACAAATGACGGGCACCAACTCATCCCTCCATTTTTCTTGGCGGTCTTGCAATACTTAATTAGACGTATCCTTAAAGCTTGGAGACCTTACTTGCCTAGCAGAGCCACCTCATTCTTCCACCATCCACCTTGGATCATATTTGTTGACCTACACAAAAGGGCATATTAATCAACATGTCCAAAATTAAGTTCATACCCCATAAGACTTCAAGTTTGATATGAAGTTATACACTAGCTAGCTTTACAAGTCTCTTTAAAATGTTGAGCAAAGTGCAAGTTCTTGACTTCAATTCTTACTGCCAGTGAGAACCTCTGTACTAAATCTCTTTATTTCAAAAAAAAAAAAAAGATCTTGCGTGCAGGTTTTTTAGCAAAATCAAGAATTCAAGATGTCAAATGGATAATTGCTTTGGCATTTACTTAATGAATTATGCTTTTGTCTATCTTGGAGAGTTTCCCTTTCAAGGAATGTTTAAATTGTTAACTTTTTAGCCTTCTCTAATTTTTAACCTCTTTTCTTCTAATATAATGTCTACTATATATATAATAATACCTAATATTCGTATTATACATATTTATACAGCATTTTGCTTACAACAAGTATATATATGAGAGAAATGATATGCATAGCGTACCATACATATATATAGACATTAAAAGTATGATGAAAAAAATCTACTTTAGAATTCCCAATACTAGGCAAAAAGAACTTTTAATTGCATGCATAAATGGTACAAAATATTCATATTGTACTTGGATTTTGGTAAAGAGAATTTGATGAATGAAATGATGAGTTATTGATGAACAGCTATGAAACATGCCAACACAAAAAAAAAAAAAAAGATCTGAAAAGGAAAGCATGCAAAATGAAATCAAAGAGAAAGATTTTATGTTTTTATTATCCACATGCAATTGCAAGAGATGTAGTTGCAACCGCCCAAGAAAACGACTTCTTCTTGTTCGTGCAGCATTAGGTCAAGGGCATTGAAAGCCTCCAAAATCCCAACGAAAATGGAGGCGCTTTTCCTTTTCTAAATTAATTCTATAACTAATCCATTTTATTTTTGCTTAGGAAAAATTTGTGGTTTTGCCTTTCTTTTTCTTCATTAAATTAAATAACATGCTTGGTTTGTGCTTTCTTATGGGGGTGCTTTCTCTATCTTTGCAGGCAGGAGACAGGATATTGATCAAAATTAGCTGTATACCTCAAATTATCAGCAACAATTTATTGCATTATCGATCTTGATTGTTTTCTAATTTTGTGGGAATTAATTAGAAACAGAATTGTACTAATAAATTAATAAAAGAAATAAAACTATTTGGACCCATTTTTAAGAGGCAATTTCTAGAACTTGTTCAAGTGAAAAACATTCTTCCCTTATAAAGAAAGAAGAGATTAATATATGTTGCTGCCCGTTCATGAAAGCTGGGGTCCTTCCCTTTATGGAGTTAATCAAGAGTAACCTCCCAACAATTATTTGATCTCCTCTTTGTTACAAGCCACAAAATTCTTTCTTCTCCTTCTAGTTGTATTTGTTTGTTTGATAAACTTATTGGCTTAATTTGTGCCAAAAAAAAACCTTATTGGCTTAATATTCCAATCGTTACATGATAATTAATGTAGAATTACTAATAGTCCTTGATTGATACTAACTCCATAGTTTACACACACACAAAAAAAAATCATCAATATTTTCACTATCATTTTAATTTGTTAACTCAATTATCTCTAATCTACATTGGCCGGAGACTCAAAATGAAAATTTTCTTAGTCGGTCTCACCTCTTTATAATATTTTTTTTGGTATCCCATTCGGTATTCAGGGCTTAGCCCTGATTAATCCGGATCCGATCCGTGTCGCGCACCTAGTTATGGTGGGTGAGTCTCCCAACAGGGGCAGCTGCATACGCACCTCTCTATAATATACTAATTCACTAATTTTACTTTACTTTGAACAATTGAACCTTTGGAATTGACTCAATAGTAGGTGCATGCTTTTTGAAACCTTAATCTCATATTTAAGTCTCACTCTGTGTGAGTTTTGTGCAACGTTACATGGGCTTTGTGCTCCTCATGTGGGCTTTATTTGTTTTGTCAATTTGTTCTGACTTCTGATGAAGGTAGTTTAATCTTGTGATTTCTCATTTGATGCATATCTGGTTGTAATGCGATTTCAAATCCATGTAGAATATTTGAAGTTCTAAATATTTTTATGTATTTGTGGTAATGACCATTAATGGAAAAATGATGAGAAAGAAATTAAATGAAATTAGTTAGTGTGGTACTAATTTGAAGTTTTCAAATCTAGTGAGGGGAAAATCTATATGGGTTAGCATCTTAAATTTAACTTTTGGTAGCTAGTATCCCATATTTCAGAAATTAAGTATAAAAATATCACTTCTCTAAAGTATTATACCATTTTAATTACTTTCTTTTTGCGGTACAAATTAAAAGTTTTGTTTAAAACGAAAGAAGTATATAAGTAGTAGTATATCTTGCAAGTTCATGTTCATCCAAGTAAAACATGAAAAAAAAAGACCCTAAAAAAGTAAAACATGGAAAAGGTATTTGGGCCATTGGGCAACTGTAGCTACGTAACGTTAGTCCTCTTAAGGTAAGCCCAATCCAAACCCATTCGAGACTACCTCAGCTAGAATATCGATAGTCGATACGTTTTTTTTTTCTTTCTTTCTTTTTCTTTTTTTTCTTTCTTTTCTTTTTTTTGGCCCATCAAAAAGGAATAGTCGATAGTCGGTATTTTTTTTTGCCAGAAAACAAGATATTTTATTGATTATAGTAATAGAGTGATTAAAAAAAAGGATCTAAGAAAACTGAGAACTCAAAAGGACAGTCTCTATTCTTAGACCAAAGTAAAACTGTATATTAAGGTGGTGTTGGAAGACCATCCTTATCTAAAATAAAATTAAAAAAAGATAGGTTAAATCTACCCAATTAGTCAAGCACATCTTCTTGAATTGAGTTGCGACCTAATTTGCTTCTCTTTGGTATCCAGCTGAATTTTATTTCCTTTGATAGTCGAGTAGATACTCGATACCTTTGTTTTATCGTAATCATATATATATGAAAATTCCACAACAACTAATGTATGAAATCTTAATTTTTCACCAAAAAAAAATCTTAAATAGAAATGTGGCCACTCTCTTTTCGGATAATTAATTGGTAATGCTCTATTTAATTTTTGGAAATGAATATATCTAAATTTTGATTCAACAATAAAGGATGTCTATTATATCCTTTTTGCTCAAATTAATCTTCAATTCCCCAAGATTGTAAACAAAAGAGTGATGAATAATAATTTCTCGAACAAAAAATAAAATTTTCAGAAGATTTCATTAAAAAATACAGCCAAAGATTTATACAAGCCATTAAATATTAAGGAAGAATAACAGGATTGCATTTGGAAATTACACCATAAAGATTGATCCCTTGGCATATATAGGAATTAATGATACATATATATGAATGAATAGGTGTGTTTTGTAGAAAAAGAAACTCAGTGAGAAAACTTAGCTAAAAGACCAGGAATAAGATGATCTGAGATGATTTTGTTTGTTTTCTCAGTAGGATGGAAAGCATCCCAAAATACAAATTTATTTGCATCACTACATGTAAATGGATTATACTGACTGCATAGATAACTCATTTCAAATGTCCCTGTTGAACAACATGCCATTCCTGCTACCTCAAATCCTGCAACCAAAATTTTTTTACAACCAATTATCAATTCAGCTCATATATATATATATATATATATATATATATATGCTTTAAATTGAATTACTGAACATTCCTATATATAAAAATAAATCTACAATCACACTTTTTTATGTTCATCAAATTCTAAAAGACTCATAAAAGTGAAATTTTTATTAAATTTATAATGTTCATATATATTGTTAGCGGTGCTGATTGCTAAAACAGAGTGAATAGTGATATATATTGATTACTGCAATTAATTTGCCAGGTTTGCTACATGATTCGATGTTTAAAAGTTATAAAAAGAGTCTGAAAGAGGTAGCTACAGCCTGCTGCTAACTCGGTGCCCATATTTAACGCATTCATTAAAAGCTTTCACCAGTGCCTTCCATGGCACCTGCTCCCTTAACTAGGGTGGGGTGCATGTAAATGAACCAACCACAAGAACATGGATAGTAGCCTTTGTTGTCAAATCAATTCAATGCCCTACCCATTTCTTAAAACTAAAAAATTGTGTCTGAAATATTATTAATAATTTTCTACTAATAATCAAATTAATAAAGATGAATGTAAATAGGTGAATTAAGAAGGAAAGAAAATAATAATAAGTGTGTATTAATGATGGTGAAAGAAAGACTTACCGAATTGAGAAGGTTTTTTGATAATTTTATAGAAAATGTCATATGCTGGTGCAGACACCATTCGCATTCCAGTAAGCTCTCTGTTCAACTTTATGACCAATTTTTCCAGTTTTCTGTTGAATTCCAAAGCCACATTGTTGTATTCATCGACACATTCGTTTTGACCAAAGATATTGGTTGCTCTCTCCAATGGCAAACACCCCATTGGGGGAAGCCCAGTTATGGACAATTTCCGAACTCCAAGAGCATGAAGTTCCCTTACGAAATTTTCACAGATTCCCAACAGGAAATCCTGGAATTGTCTCACTGAGAACTGGGATTTCCTGGTCGGAAAAATGTAGTAATTTTCTAAGAAGTCGTTTGTCCCTAAGCTCATCAAGTAAAGAGCTTGTGTCAGGATTCTGTTGGCCTTCTTGTTGCCAAGATAGGCTCTTAATTTTTGCTGGTATTCCTTGTAATACTCTAATTCCTTCCAGAATGGTATCACATTCTGCAAAACCAAAAACATATAGTACTACTTTTTAGAGACAAGTTGAGACTTAAGATATTGCATTGTCTGAAAAGAACATAAAAATTGGAATTGTGTCGGAAAATCTAACTTACAAGTACTTTTGCGGTTGCATTGTCGTAGCCAGTTCCTGCAGAGGCAAAACAAACTCCAGTGGCGAAATCTGCTATACTATAGGCAGGATCCAAGTAGGCGGGAATTGCTGGTTTGAGTCCGAAAGCCTCGGAAATGAAATCTGGAGGGATTCTGCCATTGCAGAAACGCCCTGTTGGGCGACCACCATAGAAATCACGACCATATGGTTCAAAATTGCTCTTCAGGAGTGTGGAAATCAGATTGTTGTTTCCTGAATCGACGGAGGAGTCTCCGAACACTATAACGGCCGGAACTTTAGCTCTGGCTGAAGTGAAGAGTAGTGTTAGAGATAAAGATAAGAACAAGATCAGCCATGGACGACACATTTGGTAATGAGCTGTGTTTTTCATCACAACTCACTTCAACTATACTCTGCAAGCAGAGAGACAGGGGAAGGTTTAGAAATGGATTTGAAAGAATAAAACAAGTTTTCTGGACAAGATTAAGCTAAAAGGTTGTTGCTGGGTTTAGGAATTAGGAGTAAGTAGTGTATTAGTTTTTGTTCAAAAATATATAAAGAGGGGTGATGGGAATCTTAATGAAATGATAATTAAAATCTATCTACCTAGGCCCATAAGTGCAACTTATTTTTAAATTTAACATGGTAATGGTATAGGAAAGTAGGTAAACCTGTTTGTTGTTATAGGAAAATTTTTAAATTTAAATCTCTTCTTTACCAATTTTATTACAATCATTTCATCTATAAAAATTCATCTCAGAGCACAAAATCGCAGTAATAATAAGATGACCCGACTTAAACAAAATTAACTTGTATTATATAAAACAAAAAATTGCAAAATTAAAAGTTAATATATTATCTTATGATCTTATCTCTAGGAGAAAAAAAAACCAGCATTATGTTAGTTAGATCTTGTTTATGAGAAATTATTTCAGAGATTCTGTTATTTTTTAGATTCTGTTATATTAAAGTTATTATGGAATTGAGATGTGATAAAAATTTATTTACATAGATTTACAAAGTTTAATCTCAAATTAAAAGAGAAATCAACTTTCAAGGTAAATTCTAAAAATCTATGTATGGTTTAATAATGGCATAAATGCCACTTTGCACCCTTAAATTTATACGGATTGTCACTTTGCATCCAATTTTTTTATTTTGAACAAATGCACCCTAAAGTTTTATTTTTAGGCTTCTTTGTACCATCTGCCCGGTAAGACAAACGGATCGGTCACGGCATCCGACGTGGCATGTCACGTGGACAAAAAATGACACGTGGGGTCACTTTTTGGTACACGTAACGTGCCACATGTCACTTTTTCGGTACACGTGGCATGCCAAGTCGGACACCGTGATAGAGCCGTTTGTCCTATCGTGACGGGGGTGCAAAGTGACACAAAAATAAAACTTTAGGGTACGTTTTGATCAAAATAAAAAAAGTTGGGTGCAAAGTGACAATCCGTACAAACTTAAGGGTGCAAAGTGGTATTTATGCCGTTTAATAAATAAGGGGTCATTTGACATCGTTTTCGTTTTTCTATTTTTGTTTCGTTTTCGTTTTGTTTTTGTTGCGTTGTCAATTTTTTGAAAAATAAAAACATATTTGGATATACAATTTGGTTGTATGTTCTTAAATAAAAAAATTTTTAAAAAATGAAAACACAAAATTTTTATAGGCACAATACATATAGATACTTTGTTTTTATGTATTTATGTATTTCTTATAGGCACAAACATCAATGTATTTCTAAACATTGATGTATATCATATAGATACAATAATTCTTATAGGCACAAAGATCAATGTATATCTGTATTTTGGAAGTGTTTTGGAAAAACATGAAAACACAAAACTTTTGCTTCCATTTTTTTTCAAAACACTGCTCATCTTTCCAAAATTTTTGAAAACGGAAACAGTCTGCCAAACATGTTTTAAGTGATTGTAATTGTATTATAGATCTGATTCTCTGATAACTCTTGCAGACCTCATACCATAGAATCATCTATCCCGTCCATCTCTAAATTTCACAAAGAAAAAATCATACTAACAAGAAAAGAAGTTGTTTTTTAAGTTGTTAAATTGTGTTTGTAGAGATTACTAAGAAGGAGTCCACCCAAAGTCTTTGATCGCCGAGCTCCTTGGCTATATGTAATGTGTCAAGGAATTTGCCTCCAAAAAAGTACTAGTGTTAGATGACTAGGCAATAAAAAAAAGTTGTTTATACATCAATTTACAATTGAGGGTAAATTGGTCTTCACATGATTTATATCAAGATGAGTGGTCAAGATTTGATTACAAATCTTGAAGAAACTTAGTTTCTGCACCACCCTAGTTCTGACAGAATTAGGAAAATCTTGTAATTAATTAATTTAGGCCGAAATTATTAAATAAATAATAATAATTTCAAAATTATTATTATTATTTCCATATATGCCACCCAAAAATAAGGGCGGAGGCAGAAAAATCAATCGGAAGCAGTTTCCTTTAATGTTGCTGCCTACTAGGGAGGCAAACAAGTAAAAAAGGAAAATTGCTTGTCATCTGCCCATGAAATGAAAAACACCTCATGGACTTACATAGCAAGGCCTAAAGTCGTCTCCCATGTAGAGGAGAGGCCGCCCTCTGCCCTGATGAGAGATATTTTTCTCTTCTTGCAGGAAGGAGGCAGAGAGCTAAAGTTTGTCAGCAAAAGAAACATCTATGCACGTGAGAGAGGCATGAGATTTTCAACCTCACACCTCTCCCATATAGTCGACCAACCATAGTGGAGAAATCGCCTAGCCTTGCTCCCCTCCCCGGGAGGTGAAATTGCAATTTGTATTTTGTTCAATTAAGGACAAAATAGTAAAATTGATCAATTGAAGAGGCTAGAAGCAGCGATTTCTACCAAGGATCATACCATAATGATCCTTGAGCTATGCAGATCATCTTGGTAAAATTTCACCTCATTCTGACATCGGAGTAAAAACTTATGCCCGATTTTCAGTTAAGGACATTTTGGGGAGTGAAACCAAATTCACCATGATGGAGAGCTCGAATTCACTTGGAATTTTTTCCATAGTCTTATGGGGATGATCTAAGCCTACTGGTGAAATTTTGGTTAATTCCGAGATCGTTTGCAACTTTTGCATTCTTTTCAATTAAGGACATATGGCTTTCTCACCACGGTTTAAGGCATTTTCTTAATTAATTATTATTTTCATGATTTGAAGAGCTAAATATGACTAAGTATGAGTAATTTCGTGGCCTTGATGATCAAAGTCCAATTCATGATGTCAATTGGCCACTACTTGGTTAAATTAGCTAAATTCAGCACAAAAGAAGCAACGAAAGCTTGCTGCAACGTGATAGGAAGAATTATCATTAACCACCCAGGAGGCAGATATCCATCTCACATCCAAGTAGAGTGGCGCCCTAGTATCTATTTTGTCCTTCCCCAGTAGTTGGAAGCAATTAGAAGGATGAGGAAGCTTCACTGCACCTTCCTCGAAGCTGTCATCTGCATAGGAGGAGGATTTTGCCTTTCTCAGCAAGGCAAGCCCATTAAATGCTTAAGCCCATGCTGCCCCCTATATAAAGGGAGCCATTCTCAGGTTTCAGGCAGATATCACTCATCTCAAAAACTAGCTCTTGCAGCTACAAACTTGCTCCGCACAAAAAACCAAGCTTCGTGCTTATTTTCTCTCTGGCTCTGCGCCATTTTCACTCTGTTTATCACGAGTTCTTCACTTGTTCATCAGCTTTTCCTTGTTTAGATCTTGTCTCAGGACAATCAAACACTCTTTTAGTGTTTTTGTCTTGTTTCAATCTTGTCTCCGGGCATACAAACACTGTACACGTGTTTTTCATTCAGAAATAACAGATCAGTTTGTTATTTTCTTTTCAATTTCAATTGCAATCAAAGCAGATCTCCTAGATCTGATCCAAATAGAGAGAGGCCCAGTTATGAGAAGCAGTTCGCTTGCGGATCCAATGATTTAAATGCTCCGGTGTGACTTTGATCCAGTCCCCACAATCGCTCTGATCTTTTAATCTGCTGCTCCGCGCACCAGATCTAGTTTTTACAACCTCTTTGTCAATTTCAGCAAATTGACTGGCACGCCCTTATGTTGTCATAAAAAATTCTCCGCGAAAACTCTAACAAGAGATTTTTGGCGCAACATCTCTTTTTGGCACGTCCAGTGGGACACAACAAACAGTTTATCTTCCCTCTCTGGCGCCCTCCCCTCTCTCTGTCTCTCTACATAGCCGGCGATCCCCGGCTTTCCTTCTCCTACTCTCAGCAAGGTGTCCGCCTCACTCAAATGTCCACACCTACTTACTTCCCTTGACGCTTGAAGCAGGACAAGATAGCAGATCTCTCCTCCTCCAATGCCTCAGGGTATATTTTCTTTACTTTTTCTTTTCTTTTCTTTACTTTTTAAGTCCTACCAAGTGGCAATCATGCCACCTAAGGTTGATGAAGGCAGATCTAGCCATGACATGCAAACTAAAAGCAAAACCGTGGCTGATCCTTCACAGTTACCTTTGGATCTCGATTCAAAGATCTTGCTACAATATCTCACTGAAGCCATGAATGAAATTTCTTTGGCACATGAGCAGAAGATCCAACAACTTATGGGATCAATGGATCAGATGAATAGATCTCATGACCAACTTAAGGAGCAAATGATGCAAAATCGAGAAAACATCATGGCTCAGATTGGTCAAGTAGAAGATAGACTCGGGGGGCAGATCCAACAAGTAGCTCAAGATCCGAGGCAAGTTGACCTCCCTGCACTTCTCCCTCCACCTGTGGCGCCACCTCACCATAATGGTGCCAACCAGGTGAGATTTCCACCTCAAGTGGAAGTGGTTGGTAACAACAACTTACCACCTCCTAGGGAGGGAGCAGTAAGGGGTGAGAATGAAGCTGATGTCATCTCAGGACACTAGGAGGCAGCAGATCACGCCCCTGACAACGTAGAAGAGGAAATCAACCCCGTTGGTCCTCGAGTTGTGGCCTATATACCACCTCATGTGAGGAATGGTAATGGCAATGGCGCAAGGAATGGTCATCAACGCCATCCTGATCCACGCCATCCACCTCAAGTTGTTGAGTTACAAGGACCAGTCAATCAGAACCACATCAGGGAGATGATTAAAGATATGATTGGTCCAACCTACAGGAGAGTAGGCAGGCCATCCTTCTAGAAGCCTTATCCTGAGGAGTATGATAGACTCTATCCTCTCCCTCGTGGATACAAAGTCCCTAACTTCACTTGTTTCTGCGGAACTTCAAGTGAGCAGACGACTCTAGAGCACATTGCTCGCTTCACTGTGCAATGTGGAGAGGCTAACTCTGGCTACCACAAGCTCCGATTGTTTCCTAACTCTATCACAGGAGCAGCTTTCACGTGGTACATCAACCTACCACCCAACTCAGTAAGGACTTGGGAAGAGATGGAGGGGTTATTCCATACACAGTTCTACAGGACTGAACCAGAGGTCTCCATGGCTGACTTGTCACGCCTCTATCAAAAAAAATGGGAGTCAGCTGAGGAGTATTTAGCTCGATTTAAGAAGCTAAGGAACAGGTGCCGCACACCTCTCCAGGAGGTAAAGTTCGTGCGCCTAGCTCGAAATGGACTTGACATAGAGTTTCGAATGAAGTTCGAAGGAGTTGACTTCAGAGACTTCTTCGAAATGTCAACCAAGGTGACAAGATATGAGACTCTCCTACGAGAGGAGAATGAAAGAAGTTCATCTTATGGTACTTACTATCAAGAGCCAAATTTTGAACTTGGAATAGCTGAGGTCAAAGCTCATTGGCCTATTGAGTGTCCATGTCTGATAAAGGCAGGAGTGGGACACCCTCAGACCCAAGAGAGGTTTGCTCCTATGTACTAGAGACAAGCAGAGAAGAAACCTTATGATGGAAGCAAGACTTATTCATTTGACACCTAAAAAACAAATGAAGTCTTTGACTTCCTACATAAGTCTGGTATGATCAATCTACAACCTGGACATGTCCTTCTTTCACCTGAAGACATCCATGGGAGAGAGTACTGCAAGTACCATGACTTCTGGAGGCATCCAACCAACAACTGTACTGTGTTCAAGTACATAGTACAAGAGAAGATAGAAAAGGTAATACTAAAGTTCCCTGAACCTCTCAAAAAAGATATGGGAGTCAACAAAGATCTTTTCCCAGCTCCTATACACATGGTTGCATTTAATCTTCCAAAAGATAGACAGCTAACCAGTGGGGATGCAAAGGAAAAGCATGATTCTCTGCACCACATGTCCTTACATGGACATGAGAGTGGTGCAGAAAGCAACAAAGAGAGAGATGCTTCCTACCTCCCAGGAGACGTCACTTCCACCATAACTCCTGATGATCTTGCTAACGCCTTAGAAGAGATGATGAATAAGATGAAAGCTAGAATCCAAGAGATGATCCAGGAGCAAATAACCAAGAATGAGAATGGCTTCAAACAAGTGCAAGAATCCATCTCTGTGATAAAAACAACACTCGGGGGGCAAATACAGCAGCAAGTGCCGCCACCCTTGGTCACACTACCTGAGTTATATCCACATCAAGTTGTCATACTCCATCCACACCAAGTGGCCACCCAAGTCTCACCTCTTGTAGAAGAAGTTGTTGACAAGGTAATGGCTAACTTTCGAAAGAATGGTCACTTGTTTACAGAAGGAAAGGCAAAAGGTGTGACCATGGTGCAAAAACCCTTGGATTATCAACTTGCTCAGCCATTAAGTCCAAGGTCAGTGGCATTGAAACACAAGACTCCTAGAAGAAAGTTGGAATTTTCTCCACATAGGACAAAGAAACAGGTGGCGCCATCCACTCTAAAGGTGACGCCACCCACCTACTCATCTGCTGCATCTTCATCTAGAAGGGTGCAATCAAAACAAACTCCAACTTCTCATGCACAACCAAAGACGGTCCAGTCAACTTCAAAGGTTCAAAGTGGTGTTTGGCGAAGGATTGAACATCCAAAAATTTTTAGCCAACCTACTCAGCAAAATAAGAAGACTTGGAGAAGGCAAGAACTCCGTAAAAGAGCCAAAGCAAGAAAAGAAGTGGATATGAACATGAACTCCATACTCCAGAATTTTACTGCTGGCTCTACCACTCCCGATATGGATGATGGTGATTATGAGTCCACTCCAGTCAAAGTAGATGTCGGTGCCACTAGGCCATCTAGTGATGAGGCCACTTCTACTAGTGACACCACCCATGTTACTGATTCTATTGATGAAGATATGAGTATGAGAAGTGGTAAAGGAGATAGCACAAGTCAACTATCTCAAGAAGATGACGAACGCTCAGGGGGCAGTGAAGATGGCGTCAAAACCATTGAGGAAGATGATGTCACCATTGACTATACCAGAGGTGATGACTGCGTTGAAAGTGATAAAGACAACTGCTCCAAACATGGTGAAGATCAACTTAATGAGAACAAAGTGCTCGGGGGGCGACATCCTAACGACCCTGAACTTGAAGAAATTGACGGCTTAGTAGAATTCACCAACTCCAAGGAGATTGAAGACTCTCTTGAAATCAAAGAATACAAAGATGACTTGGAGTTTGATAACTCTTCAGAGTCTGATGCTCAAAAGGGTGAAAGCCTTCTTGATGAAGATGAAGCTTATCAGGCACACGCCAACCCAATAGTGGGGCAAATGAATCCTAATTCAATGGCCTTGATGCAGTTTTTTATAGAGGCCATGAATAGAATATCTTTGGTGCAAAACCAAAAGCTGCAGCAGCTCATGGAGTCGACTGCTCGAATAAAGGAGTCACACGAATTACTTAAAGAGCAAATGACTCAACACCAGGAAAATATCCTAGCTAGGATTGAAAGGATGGAAGCAATACCCGGGGGGCAAGAAGAATGGTGCTAAGACCTTGTCTTGCACCAAGATCATACAAAAGCTTAGTGGAAAAAACCAGCTCAATAGCAAATGCGGCCTATATATATATATATATATATATATATATATATATATAAAAGAATTAGCAAAAAATTGTTAATTTGAAGTACTACAAGTTGGTGAAATTAATTTTACCACCTTAAAATTATTTCATAATTTTTATTTTGGCAAAAATATTAAATTATGGCCGCCAAAATTAATTATGTTAATAATTTAAGAAATTAAGATTAATTTTTGGCCTAAATCAATTAAATAGGCTGAAAACCCTAGTCTTGGGGATCAAATTGAAGCCGCCCAAAAATTGCAATTTTTGCAAAAAGGGGCCACGACATCTAGGGTTTTCTTTCCTCATCAAATTAGGTTTTGTTCATCCAATTTTAACCTAATTACATGAGGAAATGCTGCTCAAATCAATTTTGGCCAGATTTAAGATCTAGGTCGAATTTCAACTTGAATTTTTGGCCAAATTAGGCCAAATTGTTGTAATTAGGGTTTCTAACCCTAATCGATGAACCCTAGCCCTAATCCTATCAAATTAACATGATTTATACCATATGATACATGATTATATGCAAGAACATGTTGATTGAAAGATCTATGGCAAAAATTAATTCCTATGCCGAAAACTACATGGTTTTTGCTAGGGTTTTTTTGCCGATTTTTTCACTAAATTAATTTGGATCTTAATCCAAATTAATCCTCTAAATTCCAGTAGCTATAACACCACATAATCATCATCAAAGTCGACATCTACATGATCCTTGCCAATGATTTTGGAAGCCTCCAAGAAAAGGGAGCTGCGGCTTGAATTGCTTGGCATGAAGGTGGATCGGCCTTGATGATTTTTGTTGTTGAGATCTTGAATCTTGGAAGCCATTGAAGCTTGAAAACTTTCTGAATTTTTCGGCTAAGTATGGTACCAAGAGGAGAGGTCGACGATGCTAAGGAAAAATAAGAGGAGTAATTTCGGCTAAGACCAATTTCCTTATATACAAGCTCAAATCCTTTCCTTTTTAATTCAAGGACATAAGCTTGGGGGGGCATTGTTTATACCTCAATTTACAATTGAGGGTAAATTGGTCTTCACATGATTTATATCAAGATGAGTGGTCAAGATTTGATTACAAATCCTGATGAAACTTAGTTTCTGCACCACCCTAGTTCTGACAGAATTAGGAAAATCTTGTAATTAATTAATTTAGGCCGAAATTATTAAATAAATAATAATAATTTCGAAATTATAATTATTACTTCCATATATGCCACCCAAAAATAAAGGAGGAGGCAGAAAAATCAATCGGAAGTAGTTTCCTTTAATGTTGTTGCCTACTAGGGAGGCAAACAAGTAAAAAAGGAAAATTGTTTGTCATCTGCCCATGAGATGAAAAATACCTCATGGTCTTACATAGCAAGGCCTAAAGTCGTCTCCCATGTAGAGGAGAGGCCGCCCTCTGCCCTGATGAGAGATATTTTTCTCTTCTTGCAGGAAGGAGGCAGAGAGCTAAAGTTTGTCAGCAAAAGAAACATCTATGCACGTGAGAGAGGCATGAGATTTTCAACCTCACACCTCTCCCATATAGTCGACCAACCATAGTAGAGAAATCGCCTAGCCTTGCTCCCCTCCCCAGGAGGCGAAATTGCAATTTGTATTTTGTTCAATTAAGGATAAAATAGTAAAATTGATCAATTGAAGAGGCTAGAAGCTGCCATTTCTACCAAGGAGCATACCATAATGATCCTTGAGCTATGCCGATCATCTTGGTAAAATTTCACCTCATTCTGACATCGGAGTAAAAACTTATGCCCGATTTTCAGTTAAGGACATTTTGGGGAGTGAAACCAAATTCACCATGATGGAGAGCTCGAATTCACTTGGAATTTTTTCCATAGTCTTATGGGGATGATCTAAGCCTACTGGTGAAATTTTGGTTAATTCCGAGATCGTTTGCAACTTTTGCATTCTTTTCAATTAAGGACATATGGCTTTCTCACCACGGTTTAAGCCATTTTCTTAATTAATTATTATTTTCATGATTTGAAGAGCTAAATATGACTTAAGTATGAGTAATTTCGTGGCCTTGATGATCAAAGTCCAATTCATGATGTCAATTGGCCACTACTTGGTTAAATTAGCTAAATTCAGCACAAAAGAAGCAACGAAGGCTTGCTGCAATGTGATAGGAAGAATTATCATTAACCACCCAGGAGGCAGTATCCATCTTCCATCCAAGTAGAGTGGCGCCCTAGTATATATTTTGTCCTCTCCCCAGTAGTTGGAAGCAATTAGAAGGAGGAGGAAGCTTCACTGCACCTACCTGGAAGATGTCATCTGCATAGGAGGAGGATTTTGCCTTTCTCAGCAAGGCAAGCCCATTAAATGCTTAAGCCCATGCCGCCCCCTATATAAAGGGAGGTCATTCTCAGGTTTTAGGCAGATATCACTCATCTAAAAAACTAGCTCATGCAGCTACAAACTTGCTCCGCGCAAAAAACCAAGCTCCGTGCTTATTTTCTCTCTGGCTCTGCGCCATTTTCACTCTGTTCATCACGAGTTCTTCACTCGTTCATCAACTTTTCCTTGTTTAGATCTTGCCTCAGGACAATCAAACACTCTTTTAGTGTTTTTCTCTTGTTTCAATCTTGTCTCCAAACATTGTACACGTGTTTTTCATTCAGAAATAACAAATAAGTTTGTTATTTTCTTTTCAATTTCAATTGCAATCAAAGCAGATCTCCTAGATCTGATTCAAATAGAGAGAGGCCCAGTTATGAGAAGTAGTTCGCTTGCGGATCCAATGATTTAAATGCTCCGGTGTGACTTTGATCCAGTCCCCACAATCGCTCTGATCTTTTAATCTGCTGCTCCGTGCACCAGATCTAATTTTTACAACCTCTTTGTCAATTTCAGCAAATTGACTGGCACGCCCTTATGATGTCATAAAGAATTCTCCGCGAAAACTCTAGTAAGAGATTTTTGGCGCAACAAAAGCCAATAATCACATCTACTATTATTAATTTGAGATTCATTAGGGATGACATATATGATTGATGATTGTATATGCAAACCCAATTTATAATATATATCAATTATTAACTAAATTAATTTAAGTAAAAAAATATTGTTATGGCTCCAACCGTCATTTAGGGTCCCTTTGGTTAAGGAGGAAGGGGCGAGCGTCCTTTCAGTGGCTTGTCAACGCAAAGCAAGCTCGTTTGGTATTGTTTTCGTTTCCGGTTTTCTATTGCCAATTTTTTGTTTTTGGAAACAAAACAGTGAAAACATGTTTGGCAGGCTGTTTCCATTTTCTAAAATTTTGGAAACAGAAGCAGTGTTTTGGAAAACTGGATTGCTAAATACCACCCCCTTTTACTAGTCACCGCCCCCCCTTTGGACTATTTTGCCCTTTACTTTATTTTCCATCAAACTTCAAACTTTTCAATTCTCTCAAATTCTCTCAACCTTCAAACTTTTAAAGCTCAATCATTCAAAATCATTCAAGTAAAACAACATCAAAACTCATGCACAAAGATTTTTTCGGATTGAAAGTATGTTTTTTTAAAAAAAAAGAAATTTTTTTTCTATTTATCATTAATCAAAGATTAAAATCCTCTTGCTAATATTGACATATTCATACCCATTTAAGCTAAATGAATTGTTCCAACCAATACTTATTATAAGATAAAAAGAAATTAAAAGAAAATCTAAAAAGATTAAAAAAGAACGCAGAAAAAAA
>AWUE01011180.1:0-43464 GCA_001974825.2 Corchorus olitorius | reverse complement strand
ATCCGCGCGCGACCCACTATGTTTTTTCTGCGTTTTTTTTTTAATCTTTTAAGATTTTCTTTTAATTTCTTTTTATCTTTTAATAAGTATTGGTTGGACAATTCATTTAGCTTAAATGGGTATGAATATGTCAATATTAGCAAGAGGATTTTAATCTTTGATTAATGATAAATAGAAAAAAAAAATTTTCTTTTTTTTTTAAAAAAACATACTTTCAATCCGAAAAAAATCTTTGTGCATGAGTTTTGATGTTGTTTTACTTGAACGATTTTGAATGATTGAGTTTTGAAAGTTTGAAGGTTGAGAGAATTTGAGAGAATTGAAAATTTTGAAGTTTGAAGAAAATAAAGTAAAGGGCAAAATAGTCCAAAGGGGGGCGGTGGCTAGTAAAAGGGGGCGGTATTTAGTAATACCCTTTGGGAAAAAGTGGAAGCAAGAATTTTGTGTTTTCATGTTTTTCCAAAACACTTCCAAAACACAGAAGCACAATGATAAATAGTAACTCACATGCTTTTTGACCATTTTTTTTTACTTTTTTATTTAAAAACATACAACCAAATTGTATATCCAAACATGTTTTTGTTTTCAGAAATTGACAGTGCAACAAAAACAAAACGAAAACGAAATAAAAATAAAAAAACAGAAAAACGAAAACGATGTCAAACGACCCTGCAAAACAACTCCCCAATCAGTTGTCATATGTGGATACGTAAAAAAACTAAAAATACAAAAGCAGTTGGTTTTGTTCACTAGTGGAGGAGAGTAGCAGTGACTTTAAGCTATCGAGATTCTCATCAACCGAGAAACAGCAGCTTACCAAAGGAAGCCTTATCAATAAGGGTCCGTTTGGCCCAGCTTATTTAACAGCTTATCTACTGAAAAAAGCTTAAGCTGGGCCAAACGAAAAATCCAGAAGTGCTTTCCAGAAGTGCTTTTTAGTTGTTTTTGAACCAAAAGCCAGAAGCTCTAAATTGAAACTTTTTCTAGAAACACTTTTTCAGAAGAGGTTTAAGTTAGGCCAAACGGGCACTAAGTCACGAAACTATTGACTAAAGAAAATACATATTTTGATTCAACTTGTTTTTATAAAATCAATTTCCTAAATAGACACATAAAATCATCTTATAGGCACAATACATATAGATACTTTGTTTTTCTAGAGTTGTGATACATGTATATAACCAACCAACCTCCAACAACATTTTTCTCTGTTATTTAAAAAAAAAAACATGTTTCTCCATATCTTTTAAGCAATAGATTTCTCCATATAATTCAATAGCTAAAGCATAAATCCGTATTATTAATTTTAATAATCGGCTGTTTTGGACCTTACCATGTATGGAAGTGATGAACGCATATGTAAGTAGATTTGTACCCCAGTTTCAACAAAAAAAAAAAAAAAAAAAAGATCGGTACCCCGGCATTTAATTAATTTCACGTGATCTCTCATATGTAGTGATTTTACTAAAAAAAATCACTAATTATGTGATATCCTAATTTTAAGTAATTACTACTTTTCTAATTGATACTTAGAAATTATTGTGTTTATAACTTAACTTATATTGATTAATAGTTTTATTGATTGATTTAGTGATTAGTAAGTTAACTCATTTCCAATCAAAGTTGATAATTGATTGATTAATCAACAATTATTGTGCTACGTAAAATTTGTCAAAATTAAATCAATATTGAAATTTACCAATTTATTATTATGTGTTAATCCAAATTAATTGATTTTTTTTAGTACAATTAGTTGATTTTTCAAATTGATTATTATTTGTAATCAATTTTAATTCACTACATATGATGATTGATTAATTAGTTTATAATATATAAAACAATTATTCCTAGCAGTTCCATTTTGAGTGTCCACTTCGTATATGACACAAAGTTTTAGGAAAAATAATATTTATGGATTGTTTTATATTATTTATCATTAGAATTGATATACCAACAAGGGGTTGGATCAAGTGGTAAGCGGCTTGTTCCAGCTTAAGCAGGTCTCAGGTTCGAGACCTAGCGTACGCAGCTGCCCCTGTTGGGAGACTCACCCACCATAACCAGGTGCGCGACACGCGGGTCTGATCCGGATTAGTCAGGGCTAAGCCCTGGATACCGGATGGGATACCAAAAAAATCATTAGAATTGATATGAAGCATTATCTCATATAAAAATAAAGTTTAAGTAAAGTTTAAGGAAGGAATAGCGTTTTTCATATTAGGAAAGTGAACAGTCTTGAAACATCTAACAATAATAAGGTGTACAATATTTAATATGCAATAAAGTAACATTATATCTAACTATAAGAACATGTGATATTCTAAAAAAAAAATTACATGGACATGCGATACGCCAATTAAAAAAACGAAAAAATGATCGATTCATTTGATCATAGTTCAAGACTTACAATTTCAATAAATATAAGCAACATTGATTCAATGATTATTAAGTATAATCAATAGTTTTTATAAAAAAAAAGTATAATCAGTAGTTAATTATAAATTAATTTTTAGTAATTACTTTACATGAATAAAGTGAAAATTAAAACAATTGTGATTTATTTAGATCACGTGTGATAGAATCATTAATTATAAAACCAATCAATTACTTTTTTTGAAAGGCAATAGGATAAGAATTTAATTGAAGAACGACTTCAAAAATCATAACATTATCAAGGAAACAAGTTCAGACATCTGCTGCAAAACAGGATTATAACAGTAAAAACAAAATTCAGCAAATCAATCAATTACTACTGATTATTTCTCAATAATGTTTTTTCATAACCTCAAAAATTTATCAAATATAATAATTTAAATCCTAAACTTTGTGAAAATCATAGGAAATTTCCCAAAAATAATTTTTCGAATTGTATTTTATCCCCGGACAACGACCGAATTCTAAACTAGTATGTAAGTAGATTTGTACCCCAGTTTCACAAAAAAAAGAAGAAGATCGGTACCCCGACATTTAATTAATTTCACGTGATCTCTCATATGCATAAAGAAAGAAATTAAGTGTATTAATAATTTCATACTATGAAGTAGCGCAAAAAAATAATTTCATAATAAGTTTTGGACCAGTTTATTAAATATACTTTTTAGGATGGTCATTTTCATTCATTTGCTACTGTACGTACATATAATAGGAGGAGAAGAAAGAAATGAGGGTTCTCTGTTTACCAACGTGGATTAATTATATACATACCCTATATTGAGGGGGAAAATGAAGGAAATGAAATTAAATAAAGTTTTAATTTCATTCATTCATTTGGAAAAGCAGAAATACATAATTAAGCATTTCATCAATGGCATAAAAATCTGGTTTGGAATGGTTGGATATAATTGACGACAGTACCAATGATGTTCAATGGTTGGTCGCTGTGGAGCGACATGTATGTTTTTAACTTCTTGTAGTTATGTCTCAAGGAATGGAGAAGAAGAAAGAAATCTGCAAAAGTTTGTGTAGAGTTTGGAGAGAGAGAGTTGAGACAGAGAGAGGAGTTGTTGCAGAAATTTAAGGCCATGGCTCATGGCTCATGGCTCATGGCTCATGGCTCATGGCTGAGGCTGAGAGAAGTCTGGAACTGAGAAAATGACAGTCTAAATTTAGATAATAATAATTTATGGAACATTAATGGCTCCTCAACAAACAAAGAGGCTTTCATTTGGTGCCCTACTGCCCTTGCACCATCGACTGTTTGAAAGTTGAAACTACTGTGTTTTGAGTTTTGACTACATTCAATTCAATTGATCAATTAGAAACAATATTCATGCCATTTTCAGCTGGTTCACTCCAATCCAATCATGTACTCAGCTTCAATCAGCTTTCCTACTTTCCCCCATGACTTCATGAGCTGTCCAATTAGCTTGTTTTGTTTTGTTTTTTTTTTTTTATTTTATTTGAACAAGTAGTATTGTTCAATTTCTCTCTTCTTTATTTTTAATATTTATTTATTCGAAGAGGTTTGGACTTAAAATTTGATCATGGAGCTACTCCGGTGACAAATATATGTAGTCAGTTGTTCGATATTTTTCAAATTCCATCAATATTACCCAATGCATTCTTATTCATTTTCAATTTTTGGTACCTAAGATGCTCACTATAGCTTACATCCTTAAGATAGGAATCCTACCAACATCACTCTCCAATAAAGGAATTAGTTAATCTAGTAGAGCCTCCGATACTATAGTGCCCCGCCTAGTACTTTGCACTAAATTTGTTAAGAAATCTACACATCGATTCTCTTCTCTATACATATGTCTTATCCTCAAAATCCAACTCTCTCTAATAAAAGATAAAGTGTTATGCACAAACACCTAATGGAGGTGAGAAGAAGGAATACATAATATCAATTCAAACAATTATTTTTTGCTTATTGATATATTTTTCAAGTAAAAATAAAATAAAATAAAATAAAATAAAAGCCACCATAATCCCAAGCCACCTTGATATTGGACAACTATAGCTGCATCGATCCAATTCAACAATGACATGGGTAGTCCCAAGTCCTTAGTAAAAATGGAAAGCATTATATTACTTTATTTCAAATAATTATTTTTTCTTTACCATTTTCTTTTGCTTATTGTTATTATATTTTTAAAGTTAGAAAAATGAAGTAAGAAAAATGAAGAAAGCTTCCATAATCCCAGGCCAGGGCCGCCGGTCCATATTTGCATTCGAGATGGGCCTTCTTGGCCCAAGCATGGCCGTTTGTTTTATTACAATTTACATTTTAGGACTAGTAAAACTGCCAGCAGCCAGCCTTCAGCGCCCTTCTGCAGTTCCGTTCCATCGATCTTTTTTCTCACTTTTCATAGCCAAGAAGAACGATACAGAGGAGATATCAATGTCGTTTGCTGCGATTCGGTGCATAAGAATTAAGAGTAGCATATGTTTCAAGAACCCATTTAGAAGATTTTTATGGGTTTCAAGCAAATCCATAGTAGACAAAGCAGCCAAAGAAGGGGAGCTGAGAGTTTTCATTGTTGCAGGAGAGGTTAGCGGAGATACCATTGCTTCTCGTCTTATGGCTTCCTTAAAGAAGCTCTCTCCACTTCCTATCACTTTCTCTGGTGTAGGCGGGTAACAAATTTAGCTATAAATTATTAATGCTAGTTTTGGTCTGTTACAAACTCCATTTTTTTTAAGAACTTTGAACTCTTATGCTAATGGAAGAGAGTTATCTCTCATTGCAATAATGTAGCTGAAACCCACAAGTTAATACTTTTAGCATTATCTGGAAGAATTTTGAGTGTGGGTTTGGTTTATTTTTATATACTCTTAGGAACATGGTAATAAAAGAACTTAAAAGGAAAGGGTATATCTGAATAATTCGGGAAGGGTGTGTAAAATGTTTATGCTTTCTATTTGATTTCAGTATGAAAGTAAAGGGGAAAAGAAAGCTTGTGTTCTTATATGAAGTAACTAGGTACTCGGCACAATTGTTTTGATGTTAGTCAATTGAACTCTCTTGGCTTGGGGCTATTCTGAAGTAATGTCTGTGTATCTGTAAGGTCCATGATGTCCAAACAAGGGTTGAAATCTTTGTTCCCTATGGAGAATATTGCGGTAATGGGAATCTGGGAGTTATTGCCACACCTCTATAATTTCAGAGTGAGTCCTTCGAAAGCAATGTAATTGAACCTCAACTATAAGTCTATAAGACTGAGCACTAAGATAATTGAGCTTTTGGGATTTGATGAAATGTCAGGTAAAGTTGAAAGAAACTGTGGAGGCTGCATTCCATTTCAACCCTCATGTGGTTGTGACAGTGGACTCCAAGGGGTTCTCTTTCCGTCTCCTTAAGCAGTTACGAGGTAATATTACCAATCTTGAAGTTAGGATCAACATTTACATATTTAAATATTGTTTGTGCAATAACATGTCTCTGGAACATAGGATATGCTTTTTGCAGCTAGATACAATCAACAGAGTTCAGATGCTCCAGTACATTTTCATTATGTAGCACCATCATTCTGGGCATGGAAAGGGGGTGAAGCTAGACTCAAAGGCCTAGCTGAATTCGTGGATCATGTATTGTGCATACTTCCAAATGAAGAAGCAGGTTGTCGATCAAATGGACTAGCTGCAACCTTTGTTGGTCACCCTGTTCTAGAAGATGTTTTAGAGCTGAACATGGTAAAAGTTCATCTTTCATATGTATTAGTGTCAATTAATCTTCTCTTATGAAACATGGTTGGTGATTAGTTCAGTTCCCCAGAGTTCAATCTTTAATACTTATATTTTTTTCTTTCTCCAAAATAGTTTATTTTTCATAGGAGTATATTTATGCCAACAGATATGTTTACTTATAGTTATCTTATCATTAACGCCGAAGAGTATTTCTATGCAGGGAAAGGAAACTGCACTGCATGAGTGGCAGATAACAGGAAATGGCGAAAATTTTCGAAAAGAATATGCCATACCTTCAGGTAAAGTGAAGATGAACATAAAGAAGTTCTAAAAATTTTGCGGTTTTTAATTGTCATGTATAGCTAAATGTTCAAGTTTTACCTTGGTGGGTAGTAAACTCTTATTGCTGGAGAATGCTTCATTATCTCAAGATTGGAGGTTGCTCCATCATTTGAAATTTACTCTTTCAAGTTGAAGTTGTGTTACTCTATTATATTTATTATCAGCATGAATCCTTAACTTTGAACATTAGAGTGTGCATCTTGTTCTCCTCTCCCTTTATCTATATAATATTCATAACACCTATGGTCCACTAAGGTTCAACTCTCTGGCTGCACTGTTTTAACAATCATTTTGTGGCAGTTATTTTCTTAAATCTGCTGTCATAAATTAGAACCTTAGAAGGAAATATTCACTAGAATTTATTAGTAACTGGATTTTGTTTTTATTCATTTCTATTTTTTATGTGTGTGTCTCTAGGGCATATATACTTATCTTAGCTCTATGTTGTGGTATTTAATGTTGAAAAGAAAAAAAAGAAAGAAAAGAAACAATAGTGTCTAATGCATAGTTACTTGAATTTTTATAAAGGAGCAACAGTCATTACCTTGCTACCTGGAAGCAGATTGCAAGAGGTGACTAGAATGCTTCCCATCTTTTCGAATACAATGAAACTATTAAAGAGCTCTTTTCCTGAGTTGGTGAATGTCATCCATGTGGCACCCAATCAACTAGTGGACAATTTCATTGCTAGAAGCATTAATAAGTGGCCTGTGCCTGCTATATCGATTCCAGGAGGAATTCCACACCTGAAATATGACGCATTTGATGTAAGTCCTTCCAGTGCTCACTTTTTTTTGGTCAAGCTTCCAGTGCTCACTTTATGTGCAAACATTGAACGTTATTCAGTTAGGTATTCACAGCTCAACTTAAGGGTATTCTGTTAAATATATACTGGATTGCATGGAGAATGAGTTTATGATTCAACTAAATAGAAGATTGAACATAGTTTTGCCTGGTTACTTAGTTCTCATGAATTGCATGTTAAGTTTTGGTGGTAGTGTATTGCAGTTTCTGTATTATTAATGAATACTCTGGGAGGTAAACTTTATTTCGAGATCCTGGTTAGGATTGGGCAATATATGGTTTTAGCTGTCAGCCTGCTCTGACTAGAGTTAATAAAAAAAAAAGTTCATAACCCCAAGGTTAAAGTATTTTGTTACTAGAATTTGATCATTCTGTACTATCAAAGCTTCATATTGTTTGTAATTGTTACTAATGTTAATGTATAAACTGGAGTAGCATCATTTGTTTACTGAATCTAATGATAATATATATACGTTTAGTTGACACGGTATGGATCTGGACTGAAGATCCTGGAAAGAATTTAAATATCATGGAATTGAATGCTATTATATTGTTAAATTTTATTAGTTCTTTGCAGGCAAGCCGAGTTGCTTTGTGTACTTCAGGAACTGTTGCCATGGAGTTGCAGCTTGCAAGGTTACCTTGTTTAGTTACTTATCGAGCCCATTTCATTACTGAATGGTTCATTCGGTATAAAGCAAAGATACCATACATCTCACTTCCTAATATCCTCTTGGATTCACCTGTTATTCCTGAAGCACTATTTCAAGCATGCACGCCCACAAAACTTGCCTTCTTGCTCATGTAAGAAATTGTTACAGTATGGTGTGGATTGTCCTTCATTGTTAGTTTAGTGTTGGGATTGACCCCTGTTTTGATATATTTAGCGTCATGATTCTGAACTTGACTTGAAGATTCGACTCTTTGCAGGGAATTGATGAGCAATAAAGCACTCCAAGAACAACAGATTGTGGCTGCAAAAAATGTCATGGAACTTATATCTCCTTCAAACAGAACCGGAACCAACTTGGCACACCCGGGAATGATGTCGACACCTCCTATTTATACTCCAAGTATGATAGCAGCATCCACCATACTTAGCTATGCACGGAGATGACAGCTAGCACCTCAAAAGAAACATCATATGTCCATATATCGCTAAACGTTTGAAATTATAATGAGAATAATGAACCGGCATCATCCAAACAGCACGATTTGTTAGTTTTGATGTGGATGAAACTTCACCATAGAGTGAATTAGTCAAAGTTTATATCAATATTGGCAAAATTGGGCCACATTTGCTTACACACTGAAACAGCAGCTGAATGTTTTGTAAGTTCTAAGTTGTGATTACATTGCAGTTATGACCAATTTCAATTATATTTATTTATGTTTCTAAAGTTTGTTTAATTCATTGGAAAATTGGACCAAAAGTCCCAAACTCAATCAATAGGATCTCTTTCTTACTCATCAAAGGAATTTGATTCTAACCTTTTTTTTTTTTTTTACCAATCCAATCTTCTCAAGAAAAAAAAAATCTAATCAAGTGATGATCTACTACTTTTCAGTTCTCTGAAATCCGGCAAACTTGGGTCTACATCGCCATTCTGTTAGTATTAGAATCAGAAAGCAAAAGCATTAATGCAAGTGTCAGCTTGAGTTACGGCATGTTTGGTAAACTAAGCTAAAAATCTTCAGTCTAGCCTTAAGACTAGCTCAACTAAAACTCATTCCTATAATGAAAGCCACAAATTTAGAATATCCCCCCCTAATTATAGCAAAAGGAAGCTTTATTTAAGTCTCAGCTGCTTCCATTTCCATTCAAAAGCAAAAAACAGAAGAAGAAGCAAACAAAGTATCAGTCTCTATCACTCCCCACAATCCGATCAAACACCACATAATTCAAAAAACCCTTTTCGAAGCAGTCAAAAAACAGAGCAATGGCAGTATCCAGAGGAATGATCGTGTTCTGCTTCATGACACTTATATTCTGCTCCTTGTTGGTTAAAGTTAGCAAAGCTGATCATGAAACTGCTGAGGAATGCGCTCGTGCCCATCCTGATGATAGCCAACGATGCGCCGACAGCTTCCATGAAGACGACGATTTCGATGATACTTACAAGGTTGTCAACAACATGAAGATATCGTCGGAGATGCTTGTAATCGGACATTAACTGAATCCATGATGCTGCTGCTGCTGCTGCTGCTGCGACGTCGTTTAGTTCAGTTTGGCTCCAAAAGAAAAGCTTTGCATGCATGGTTTTTAAGATCGTCAGTTGTTATCATAAAGTTAATTACCCTGCAATGCTTTATCCATTTCCTTTTCTCTTTTCAGTATTTCTAAGATTAAGAGTTTTTTTCGTTTTCTAGTACTTTTGTTTTTCCTAAATGTTGCAGGTTGTTTGCATTTCTTTTTAATCTATCATAAATTGTACTAGTGATTCAGTTCTATTTTTAATCGAATTCTTGTTTCCCATGTTCTTGTTATTTTTTAATGATTTCAGCAGCAGTGAATTTGAATTCATTGTTCTAAAGTTTACTGGTTCTTTCTTTCCTATTAATGGAGTTTTTAATTATCAAAAAACATAATCTAAAACTGTTAGAATTGTGAATGGGCCGAACAGCCAGTTAGGCCTGTAGATTTGACTAGATTCGGGCCAAGTCCTTAAACATTGAACTCTCATTGGTTCAAAGTTCAAACGATGATGATCGTTATGTTTGAGAAGACTTGTTAAAGTCAAAGCGTGATAGGGGCAAATGGTAAAGTTACAATGTTTTCGAGTCGATTTCTGAGGCGTTGACATCTTTTACAAGTTCAAGGTGCCTTTGATCATTGCAGCATAAGCTGTCAAAATTCCAATTTGTTTGAAAATGAAAGAAAAAATTGCTTCGACTTCCTGCTGCAACATTCAAGAAAAGCACGATGTTTTCATTAGCTTTAGAGGGGAAGACACGCGGGACGGTTTCACGAGCCATCTTCACGCTGCTTTGGAACGGAAAAACATCAAAACCTTCATAGATTATGAGCTGAAGAAAGGAGGTGAGATTTCTGCGAATCTGGAAAGAGCAATCGAGGAATCAAAATTGTCGATTGTTGTTTTCTCCAAAGATTACGCTTCCTCCAAGTGGTGCTTGAATGAACTTGCAAAGATCATTGATTGCAACAAAAGCCGCAGACGGCAGATTGTAATTCCAGTTTTCTACCAAGTCACGCCATCGGAGGTTAGGAAACAATCCGGGAGATTTCTTGATGCATTTACTAAACATCAACGTACGGAGAGGGAGGACAGGGTTGAGAAGTGGAGGGCTGCCTTGATGGAAGCCGCCGCTTTAGCTGGGTGGGATTCATCTGTTACCAGGTACATTCGTTGTTTTACTATGAATGCAACTTAACAAGTGTATTCCACCAATTACTTGTATAAATGCCTCTTATACTGTTTCATGCAAATTGATGAATGCAATAGATGAACTACAGAACATCTTTAACTCTGTTTTTCACTTAGTTTTCTTGCCCCTTTGCATGTATGAGCTTAGGTTAGATCCCTAAAGCCAACAGGTTTATATAATTTATTCTCACCTCCGGTGCCCTCCATCTTAATTTTTCCTTGCAAATTTTGTGGTTGAAATATTATTTTATCCATGCTTTGGCAGACCTGAGTCTGTACTTGTTGATGAGATTGTCAAGGATGTCTTGAAGAAGTTGACTTATGACTCATTAACTTATATGGAGGGCCTGGTTGGGATAGATTCACGCATTATGCATATCAAATGGCTATTAAACAGTGATGAGTTTTCAGATGTTTGCTCTGTTGGAATTTGGGGCATGCCTGGTATTGGAAAGACAACAATTGCTGAGGTTCTGTTTAACCAAATCTCCAATCAATTTGAACGCTGCTGCTTTCTAGAAAATGTCAAAGATAAATCAAGAGAGCACGATGGACTTTTTGCTTTATGAGAGAAGCTTCTTTCCAAATTGTTAGGTGAAAGTATTTATCTACAATCCCTTAGAGCACAATGCACTTACATAAAGAGCTGGCTTCATCGGAGAAAGGTGCTCATTGTTCTTGATGATGTTAATGATGCTGAGCAGTTCAAAACTATAGTTGGAGCTCTTGTTGGATATGGTCCAGGAAGTCGAATTATTGTTACAAGTAGAGATAGACAAGTGCTTACTAATTGCGGAGTTCATGAAGATAAATTTTATCAGATTATGGAATTAGCACACCTTGAAGCACTGGAGCTCTTTTATCGGCATGCTTTTGAAAAAAACCATCCACCACATGATTTCTTAGAGCTATCAGATGCAATGGTGAATTATGCTAAAGGCCTTCCACTTGCTCTAAAAGTTCTGGGTTCAGCACTACAAAAAAAGTCTAGCAGATACTGGAAAGACACTTTAAATAAACTTAAGCGAGTTCCTAATCCAAAGATTGATGATGTTTTAAGAACTAGTTTTGATGGACTAGATGCTGAGCAGAAGAACATATTTCTTGACATTGCATGCTTCTTTAACGGGGATTCAAGGGATCATATAGAAGAAATACTAGCCTCTTGTTATCACTCTATATATGCTGGGATAGAAGACCTTATTGATAAGTCCCTTGTAACTCTTTCAGATAGTAGGCTAAGGATGCATGATTTGCTGCAAGAAATGGGTAGAGAGGTTGTTCGCAATGTATCTAAATTACCTAATTCATCTATTTCAGAGCCAGGCAAACAAAGCAGGCTATGGACTCCTGAAGACGTGTATCATGTTTTAACAAAAAATTCTGTAAGAGCCTACTTCATCAAACCTTTTGCATATCAACTTCTTTCTCCTTATAAATTCTAACGAAATTTTTTCTTACATTTTGCTATTGTTTAATGTTAGGGGACTGAATATATTGAAGGCATTTTCCTAGATACATCTAAGCTTGAAAAGATACAATTAAGTCCTACAGTGTTTTCAAGGATGCATAATCTTCGATTGCTCAAGTTCTTTTCCTCTACCGGAGAAAAGGAACCTAAATTACTTCTTCCTGATCAAGGTCTCGAATCACTTCCTACTGAGCTAAGGTATCTTCACTGGGAAGGATACCCTTTGAGATCTTTGCCATCAAATTGTAACCCAGAGAAACTGGTGGAGTTCAGCATGCCTCACAGCAATCTTGAAGAATTTTTTGATGGAACCATGGTATGCATTATCGTTTTCTCTCTCTATCTTTTTGCCTGCTTGTCTTCCAATATTTCATTTGATTAAATTCTTATTAGATGGTAAAATTACTAAAACAAGTATTAATATTTCCTTAACAAGGATCTTGTCAATTTGAAGAAGATTGATCTTATGTATTCCAAGATCTCTCGAACCATCAAGATTTTTCATGGGACACCTTGGCTAACAGAGCTAGACTTAAGTGGGACTCCAATACAAGAATTTCCTGAATCAATATGTTGTCTCCAGAAACTTGTTGACTTATCATTGAACGACTGTACGGTGCTTAACAAACTCCCCAGTTCTATTTGTAAGTTAGATTCTCTTCAACGCTTGAGCCCCTCTCACTGCACTAGCTTCTCTGAGTTTCCAGAACTTCCAGAGAGCATACGGGATCTATTCTTGAATGAGACTGCCATAGAAGAAGTGCCCCCTTCAGTTGGCCTTCTTTCTAAACTTGAAATACTAGATATGGAGAAATGCACCAGTCTTAAGATCGTTTCATCAAGTATTTGTAAGATGAAATCTGTTATATGGCTGGGGTTCGCATTCTGTTCAAATTTAAAGAGGTTTCCTGAGATCTTGGAGAAGATGGAAAGTTTGCAGGTCCTTTCTTTAGACGGAACAGCCATAAATAGCTTACCTTTCTCTATTAGAAATCTCATTAACCTCAAATATCTGGGTTTTAAAGGGACAACTATAAACGAGCGGCAGCCGTCAATCCGGAATGTAATTCATCAAAAGTCTTTCCGTTTGAATAGAGCGACAAATGATCGTTCTTCCTCCAAGTTAGTTGCTGTTGAAAAGGCTTTTCTTAGGGACTGTCCCGCTCTGACAAAACTTTTAAATAAGTCAGAGGCTCTCAGCTTTCTTTTCTCTGTAAGACTCTTAGATCTATCAGGAAACAATTTTCAGAGTCTTCCTAAACTTGGACAATTTCCTAAGCTTGAAGAACTTCACACAAGCTATTGCCAGAGGCTTAAGTCATTACCAGAGTTTCCACCACATCTACAACGGTTAAATGCGCGCTACTGCACATCCTTGGAAAGTATTGGAAATTTTCCATTGCAGTGGAACTGGAATTATCTCAACTATTCATACAGCTTCATCGAGTGCTCCAACTTGATTAAAGATGCTAGTAGTGAAATTGTGGCAAATGCACATCATACCATTCAGCTCATCGCAGCAGCAAGTGTTTCTGCTTACAAGGTATCTCGATATCTCACTTTATTGGCTCTCATGTCATTTCTGTATCACAAACATATATAAAAATCTAGAGTTTTTGCTGTTGCAGTTTTTACCTAGAGGGGCTAAAGCACTTTTCTCTTTCCCAATAACTGAAATCCCCACTTGGTTCAACTATCAAAGTGTTGGATCTTCACTAAGTGTCAGGCTGCCTCCAGGTTGTCTAAACAATCGGTTCATGGGTTTTGAATTATGCATTGTGGTCGAATCCCCTAATATGGAGTATGTGAGTGACCACTGGAGTGGTGTGTCAGGGTCGAGGTCGATTCCATTTCCTTAAGTGACACTTATGTCAGGGAGCTCTACAGTTTCTCATCATCTCCACATGGCTGGATCTCGGAAGCAGAAGCTGTTTGTGATCATATGTTGCTTCTATATGATCATGAGATATTTACCAAGGTAGTCCGAGAGAATTTCACACAACAGAAATATCTGCCAGAGATCTTATTTAAATTCCACTTACAAGGTGTTAATGGTTTACATCGTTATTATTCAAACATGGTTAAGAAATGTGGCGTTCACCTTCTATATAAAAACGATGAGGAACATGAACCCATCACCTTCAATGAGGATCAGCCTTGTTCAACTTTAAGCATTGACGAGGAAGAGGACCCACTGTTGCCTATGATATTGGAGGAAATAGTTGTTGAAGAAGCCAATGTCAATGATCGGTGGAAAAGAAGATTTAAAATCCTTTTCCTGGCCATAGTTCGGTTCCTCTCAAGTGAAACCCGGTTCGATTTTTCTCTTTTGTATACGATAATACCAAGAATAATAATGATAATACTAATAGTAATACAAATATGCCAGGTTTGGTTCAGTGTAAAAACCTGGTTCAGTGTAGAGGGATTTAGTGAGAATTGAGGGGAATTGAAAAAAAAGAGGGAATTCAATAGATAATTACATAGTTTGAAAAAAAAATGGCACCCTCATGGCAGCAGAAAAAATAGCTCCCAAATGGCCAAAACAAAGTCTCCGATGCAGATGACTCTTCAGCTTGGGCCAACAACTCCCAGTCCTTTAAAACACAGTAGAAAACATCATTTACATCATCAGCTAGCTGAGAAGAAAGGCTTGCAACAATGAGGTGCGGAGAAGCCATGCAAAAGTGCCAGAAATGTAGCAGGGCTTGTATTTTCGGAATGTGGTTAGCATTAGGTATCATGCCAGCAAAGAGTAGCCTCGGCATCATATCATGCTTTGAAGCAACATGGCAGAAGTTTCCACCCCATCTTTGACAGAGAATTGCCGATGAAGGGCTTCCATTTCCTAGCAATGGAGAGCCAAAAGTAATGCATAGCACTGACATTGTGGAAGATGAAATGGAGTATTGTTGCAAATTACAGAGGAGGCATAGAGTTGAAAGAGACGCTGTTGTTCCTCCTATGGAGTGGCCTGTGATCACTACTGACTTCACATTTCCCATTGACTCTGCAATCTGCATCACCAACAGTAAAATTTTGTTACTTTGGGATATCACAATTCACAAACAATAAAAATTTTGGGATATCTTTCAATGAAAACTTGAATTGAAATGCTGCTACACAAGAACTCTTCAATTTTAGACTAAACTTTTGTTATGTGTCCTCTTCATTCTTTAATATTATTATTATAATATTAATAATAGAATGGACACACGTGTGGCTGGGATGGTTGAAGGGTACCGGTTGAAAGAATGACGTGGCACAATAATAACCATGTTAACTACCCTAAAAAGTCAATGTACTTGACAAATTGTATTTTTCTTATAATATTTTCCAAACCAGATGTATTTAATAACACATAATTGAGGCATAGCGCAGGGGATTTCCATCCTCTGCCCAGCCTAGGCCTTGACCTCTTCCAAGACAAAGAGACTATAAGGCTAGATTCATTGTATTGGCCTCTGCAGTCATGTACAGTTTGAGGCTTTGAGCTTTGTGTTGGAGCTTAATTTCTTGATGGCGAGAAAGCATTCCATTGACTGAGATTCCTTATATTTTTATTGTCTCAAACTGTGAAAAATCGATATGTGACAAGATAATCGAGAGAGAGAGAGAGAGAGAGAGAGAGCAATTTAATATGGAGTAATTTTTTTCTTTTTTCCTAACAAGAAGGAAGGAGTAGAACAGAGTTTAAATTTAAATCCACACCTTTTGGCCTTTGCATCTCCAACCTCAAACCACCACCGGATCATATGGGAGAATCTAAAACAATTTTTTCATTCAAGAACAAAGATAACACGAAAAGTATATACTATATCTATAACTATATTAGGCTGGGCTATGGGGCGCTGGGCTATACGAGTGGGTCCAACACAAACTTATACTCATCATTCTATTTCTAGGTTAATTTCTACTCATTTGCTTCCCTGTTTCGTCGACATTTCCCCTGCTACTGCTGGGGTGCTAGCAGACTTCTCTATTAATTCTCTGGTTCACACATGCTCTATCCATTAATATTATTTTAATAAAAAAAAGCTGGATGATTTTAATTCTTACATATCTTTTACTAAACAAATTTACGTCAAAGGTGTCTTTAATGGCTGTTTCAACTTCCTGCTGCAACATTCAAGAAAAGTACGATGTTTTCATTAGCTTTAGAGGGGAGGACACGCGGGACGGCTTTCACAAGCCACCTTCATGCTGCTCTGGAACAGAAAAAGATCAGAGCCTTCATAGATTATGAGCTGAAGAAAGGAGGCGAGATTTTTGGGAATCTGGGAAGAGCAATCGAGGAATCAAAATTGTCGCTTGTTGTTTTCTCCAAAGATTACGCTTCCTCCAAGTGGTGCTTGAATGAACTTGTAAACATCATTGACTGCATGAGAAGCAACAGACAGCAGATGGTAATTCCAGTTTTCTACCAAATCAAGCCATCGGAGGTACGGAAACAATCTGGGAGTTTTGTTGATGCATTTTCTAAACATGAACGTACGGAGAGGAGGGACAAGGTTCAAACGTGGAGGACTGCTCTGATGGAGGCCGCTGCTTTAGCCGGATGGGATTCATCTGTTACCAGGTGAGTTCAATATCATATTCTCCGATCTTGATTTGACTTGCTTTCATTTATACCTCTTTTGACTGTAGCAAACAACTAACTGTATATAGATTAAAAATAAATTAACAGGAAAATAAATCACCTAAGGATGTACGACTGTGCGTATTTAGTTCATTGATGAGATTGACTGCGCAGAGACGGTAGAGTTGGGTAGAAAATTATACACCGTTCAAAATTAATATTTAATAATTAATTTTTTAAAATAAGAAAATTTATTAAGTTTTAATAATGGCAATTGAGAAATATTTTTTTAGAAAAGGGTACAATCGAAAAACATAAAGTTTCTCATTATTCGTACTTTTATAGTTAGTTTGAGTATATGTATGTTCTAGGTAGTTTATTTGTTGAATAAGAAAATCGATAATGATAATAGTTTTCAATCTTATTACTAATGTGGAATTGGATCGAGTGGTAAACGACTCGTTCCAGTTTAAGCAGGTCTCAAATTCGAGACCTTACGTATGTAGCCGTCCTAGCCCGTTGGTAGACTCACCCACCAAACCTAGGAGCACGACCTGGGTCGAATCCGAATTAGTCAGAATAAAGCTTTGGATACGGGTGGGAAGCAAAAAAAAATAAGATAATAATTTTTAATCTTATCATTTTAATATTTTTTCCAAAAGAGATGGGCAAGGATGGAGCCAGAAATTTTGTTTTCCGAAATGAGAGGTTGGATTAAGTGGTAAGCAGTTTGTTCCAGTTTAAGCAAGTCTTAAGTTGAGACCTTGCGTGCACAGCTGCCCTCGTTGGTAGACTCACCCAGCAAAACCTAGTGCGCTAGCGGGTCGATCAGATCTGGATTAACCTGAGGCTTAGAGCAAAGCTTTAGATTCCAGATTGGGTAAAAAAAATTAAAGTGAAATATGGTTTTGGTAAACAATTAAACACTTATACAATATACTACTCCCTCCATTCCAATTTATCTGTCACTTCTGAGTAAAATTTTTCTTTGAAATTTATCAACATTTAATGCTTTCTTAATCTGTGTGCATGGAGCTAAAGTGACAGATATTTTGAAATGGAGGGAGTATATTATTGTATGAAATATCATAATACAATAATTTTTCATCACAAGATTGATGATTTTTCTATCCTATAAAAGTTATTTATAGACATATCTATATCAAAATTGAAATTTTCAATACATTTCATAATTTTTCATTTTATTCGAGATTATTAAAAGTTAGAATTAATTTACTCGAACAAAACCTCGAATTCAAGACTTCCTTTCACTACCTTATGTGCCAAAAAAAGAACTTATAATTTTATATATATATATATATATAAATAACTAAATTTTACTTTAAAAAAAAATCAAACATCAAACATAAAGATAACAAATGAAGAAATAAATAAAGCCAATATAAGGTTGCAAAAGCCACACATATAGTTTGAACGTGAGTCGACGATAAACTTTGAAGGGCATATACCACCAGACACCAGTTAAGGCAAAGACTCAGGTGTCACCATGCTTTTAGTCAATCTCCCAATAATATGTGGTAAGATTAATTGATTGATTTTTTTTCTAAAGATTAATTGACTAATTTTAATAATTACTTAAAAGTATGTAAACTAATTAATAATTATATATATATATATATATATTTATATATACTAGTTTTAGCTTTCACGTGCATTGCACGTAGTCGAACACGTTTAAAGTAAAGAAGTTATTAAAATAATTAAAATTAATTATGATTTAAAGCATCCAATTTTTGTAATCTAATATAAACATAATTTCTTTTGAAACAATACAGTATTCAAATCTTATTACAATCAAATAATTCCTTATATCCAAACATCCAGTGAGAAATGACCAAATAAACAAATTATAATAAACATAACATAGCTAACATAAAGTTGCACAAAATCCACACGCATTGGATACGATGGGACTTGAACCTGAGACCTCGCAGTTCAATGAGCATGCACGTTTATATTGAACCAAATGTTTAGGTGCAAAAAAAAAAAACATAATTTGTTGCGCCAAAAATCTCTTGCTAGAGTTTTCGCGGAGAATTCTTTATGACAGCATAAGGGCGTGCCAGTCAATTTGCTGAAATTGACAAAGAGGTTGTAAAAACAAGATCTGGTGCGCGGAACAGCAAATTAAAAGATCAGAACAATTGTGGGGACTGGATCAAAGTCACACCGGAGCATCTAAATCATTGGATCCACAAACAATTGTTCTTCATAACTGGGCCTTCCTCTAACTGGATCAGATCTGGGAGATCTGCTTTGATTGCAATTGAAATTGAAAAGAAAATAACAATTTATTTGTTATTTCTGAAAGAGAAACACGTGTACAATGTTTTTATGTCCGGAGACAAGATTGAAACAAGAGAAAAACACTAAAAAAGTGTTTGAATGTCCTGAGACAAGATCTAAGCAAGAAAAATTTGATGAACGAGTGAAGAACTCGTGATGAACAAGTGAAAAAAGGCGCAGAGCCAGAGAGAAAATAAGCACGGAGCTTGGTTTTTTGCGCGGAGCAAGTTTGTAGCTTCAGGAGCTGAATTTTGAGATGAGTGATATCTGCCTAAAACCTAAGAATGACCTCCCTTTATATAGGGGGCGGCATGGGCTTTGGCATTAATGGGCTTGCCTTGCTGAGAAAGGCAAAATCCTCCTCCTAGGCAGATGACAGCCTCCAGGAAGGTGCAGTGAAGCTTCTTTCTTCTTCTGATTGCTTCCAACTACTAGGGAGAGGGCAAAATAGATGTTAGGGCGCCACATTGCTTGGATGGGAGATGGGAATCTTCCTCCTGGGTGTTTGATGAAAAATCTTCCTTCTGCCTATCACACTGCAGCAAGCTTTCGTTGCTTCTTTTGTGCTGAAATTAACTAATCTGACTAAGTAGTGGCCTCCTGACATCATGATTTGGACTTTGAACACCAATGCCACGAAATTACTCATACTTAGCCATATTTAGCTCTTCAAATCATGAAAATAATAATTAATTAAGAAAATGGGTTAAACGGGGTGACAAAACCATATGTCCTTAACTGAAAAGAATGCAAAAGTTGCAAACGATCTCGGAATAAGCCAAAATTTCACCAGTAGGCTTAGATTATTTCCATAAGACTATGCAAAAAAATTCAAGTGAATTCGAGCTCTCCTTCATGGTGAACTTGGTTTCACTCCCCAAAACGTCCTTAACTGAAAACCGGACATAAGTTTTTACTCCGATGTCAGAATAAGGTGAAATTTTACCAAGATGATCTACATAGCTCAAGGATCATCAAGATATGCCCCTTGGTAGAAATCGCAGCTCTAGCCTCTTCAATTGGTCAATTTTACTATTTTGTCCTTAATTGAACAAAATACAAGTTGTAATTTCGCCTCCCGAGGAGGGGAACAAGGCTAGGCAATTTCTCCACTATGGTTGGTCGACTATATGGAGGAGGTGTGAGGTTAAAAATCTCATGCCTCTCTCACGTGCACAGATGTTTCTCTTGCTGACAAACTTAGGTCTCTACCTCCTTCCTGCACGAAGAGAAAAATATCTCTCTGCAGGGTAGAGGGTGGCCTCTCCTCTGTATGGGAGATGACTTGGGCCTTGCTATGTATGTCCATGAGGTATTTTTCATTTCATGGGCAGATGACAAGCAATTTTCCTTTTTTACTTGTGTGCCTCCCTAGCAGACAACAATATCAAAGGAAACTGCTTCCGATTGATTTTCTCTGCCACTTACCTATTTTTGGGCGGCATATATGGAAATAATAATAATAATTAATAATAATTTCGAAATTTTTATTATTTATTAATAATTTCGGCCTTAATTAATTAATTACAAGAATTTCCTAATTCAATTAGAACTAGGGTGGTGCAGAAACTAAGTTTCTTCAGGATTTGTAATCAAATCTTGACCACTCATCTTGATATAAATCATGTGAAGACCAATTTACCCTCAATTGTAAATTGAGGTATAAACATAATTAAATTGAAGCAACTTTTAAATCAAATAGTAAATATATATGTTTAATTATAAGTCAAAGCATCCAATTACTGAAATGTAACATCGTCTACGAAAGTAGATTTTTTTTATATATAAAACATTTTATTATATATGTTTCATTTTACTTCTTTATATTTTCTAACTTGACCAAAATTTTCGGTGAAGGCATTGAAATTCCCCGAGTGAGTGTGACATATAGTTGTCCATGTGAGAAAATATATTGTGGGAGATAGAACATTAGGAATTGTTTGTCTTTGTGCTTTGTTGATGGTCATAGCGAAACAAAGACGAATAGGGAATTGTTTCCTCTTGAATTGGAATGGATATTCTTCGTATTTTGCTAGTGAAAGCAGAATTTTTGGAAGAAGAACTTGTTTTCCAGTATATTGGTCAATTGCAATCTCTGCTTGTATTACGTTATGGCCAAGGTGTTTGCAGACCATTCTTGTTCCATTACACAAACCATTATATGGATCCAAATTACTCAAAATATGATTGGATCATTTTTCTTCAATTCAAATCTATGCGTTGACAAATCATTCGGTGTTAGAATATTAAGAATTTCTCTTGATAATGGTTGTTCGAGTCATTTACGGCTTCATCGAAACTTTCTTACTCACACCAGGAGATATTTCTATCATCTGCTCATTTAGTTTGTCTACATACTCATTTCTTGTTGCCAAGATCACACGGTTGGTCATGTACTCTACCGAAGTTGAATTATGCTTCAAATCTGGGAAAAGTGCTATGATCAAGTCTTTTTCAAGCTTTTCATACTTTATAACCATCTGATCTGGTAAAAGTAACAAATTATCATCTTTTGTTGGTCCTTCTCCATCATCAACACGAAGGAGGAATTTTCCAAACTCTTGGTCTCCTCTTGCTCTCATGTTCTTTTTCAATCTTAGTATCTACATTTTTTCATATTCAATTGCAAACTTTCTCGCCATTGGTGTTTCATCCCATATTATTAGTCTTGCTCTTCTTAAAGTTCAACCTTAGCACCCTGTTTTGAAGTCCTACATATACTAATTTCTGTCGCACTTAATGGAATGTCAACTCTTGAGTTTGTTGTTTTTCCTCCTAGCAAAATCGTTGCAGCTACTTCGGATGTTGCTGTAGCTAACGCAATCCGACCTCTTGACCTGTGATGATATTTGAAGTTATATTAATCAGATAATTTTTTTTTTTTAAAAATGCGATATTGATGCTATTAATTATATGTTTAAAGATTATGTGATTATTACCTTAAATTGGCTAATATTGCATGATATAAAAATGTTTTGCCTATTCCTCCTGGCCCATAAAAAAAAATAACTTCTCTCTTTCTTGATTCAAATTGATCTAAGATAGCGTGGAATGCAATCTTTTGGTCTTCATTTAACTTATTTGCGGTTTCTAGATCTTTTCGTGGAGTTTCAGTGCTCAATTCATCTGTAATTTCCTTATGTGTTGAAAGCCTGATGTGCAAATTTTGAGAATCTATCTCTGACAAATCAAACTTCTTGATGCTTTTTCACATGCTTTCAAGATAATAGACAATGGTCTGTAATGTGTAAGCAATTTGTGTCTGGACTGAGTTTCCATGCATTTTTTTTATAATCCTCAGACATTGCATTGTAATAGTCATTCCATATTTAATAGTTTCCTCACATCTGATGGTTCACAATACACTAATAAAGTCGCGAATAACCTTCTCAGTTCATTAGGTATTTGAAATGCTACTCCTTCCATCATGCATTCTGATATACTCTGATTTATCTCAAAATTTATTTATTTTGTGAGCAATTGGGCTTTTAACGCAGTGATCCAATCAATTATTTTGTCTTATTTCGGCCCAGTAGGCCCATTAGACCCGTTTAAATCCATGAAGTCCAAATTGTCAAGCCAGGTGTCTTGAAGTCTAAATTTGATATTCTTATGCCCAATTCGTTAATATGGAAGCCCAAGAAAGGAGTCCAAGTCCAATCAGTAATTATGATGCAGTAATGATTCAGCTCTGATGCAGCATTGTTAAATTATATTCAAAAGAGGACTTCATAAGAGTAGTTTTGGAAGAAAATTCATAATTTTTAATCCAGAACTCAGACAAATGCAAATGAGGTACCGTTGGAAAGAGGATTCCAAGATCTACAACTTTTATGTTTACCTCAAGACCTAATTCTGCCGTTCCGGTGGACAATTTTACCCTTGAAATTTCTGGACAGAATTGATCTTTTCCTAAACCAACTTGGAGAATGATTGGGACGGAAATTCAGATGTTAAAGATGATGTGGAGCATTTCTAATGGCCATGTTGGATCCTAATTAACGAGGATAATCTAAATTTCCATTATTAAAATAATGGAATAATTAAAATATTTTTTTATAATGGCAGTTTAGAAATATATTAGAAAAAAATGTATAATTGAAAAACATAAAATTTCCCATTATTTGTACTTTTATATATGGTATAGATTTATAGTTAGACTGATAATTAATGGCTTTATGTCCAAATTGTGCCCTAAACTTTAACAAAAAGGCCAACTTTCCCCATAAACTTTTTCCCCTCTTGCTCCCTAACGTAGTAACGTTATAAAAACATGACAGATACCGTCTGGCGTTACGAGCATTGAAACAGGACTAATCGTCAAGTTTTTCCTTCCATTTTTTTTTTGGTTCAAATAGTATCATCTAATTTTCTTCATATGCAGGCCAGAGTCTGTACTTGTTGATGAAATTGTTAAGGATGTTTTGAAGAAGTTGAATTATGACTCATTAACTTATATGGAGGGCTTGGTTGGGATAGATTCACGCATTATGCATATCAAATCACTTTTAAACATTGATGACTATTCAGAAGTTTGCCCGGTTGGGATTTGGGGCATTCCTGGTATTGGAAAGACAACAATTGCCGAAGTTGTATTTAACCAAATCTCCACACAATTTGAAGGCCGCTACTTTGTAGAAAATGTTAAAGATAAATCAAGAAAGCACGATAGACTTCTTGCTTTACGAGAGAAGCTCCTTTCTAAATTGTTAGACGAAGATAGTGTTTATCTAGAAACTCTAAGAATGCAAAGCAGTTACATTAAGAGCAGGCTTCGTCGGAGAAGGGTGCTCATTGTTCTTGATGATGTTAATGATGCTGAAAAGTTCAAACTTTTAGTAGGAGGCCTTGACAAATATGGTCCAGGAAGTTGAATTATTGTTACAAGCAGAGATCGACAAGTGCTAATTAATTGCGGAGTCCATGAAGATAAAATATATCAGGTTAAGGAATTAGCAGGCTTTGAAGCATTGGAGCTCTTCTCTTGGCATGCATTTGAAAGAAACCATCCACCACATAATTTTTTGATGCTATCATATTGGATGGTGAATTATGCTAAAGGCCTTCCACTTGCTCTTAAAGTTTTGGGGTCGGCATTACAGAAACAGCCTAGAGTATACTGGGAAGGGGTTAAGAAGAAACTACTTAACCAAGTTTCATACACAAATGTTGTCAATGTTTTAAAAAGTAGTTTTGATGGACTAGATTCTGAGCAGAAGAGCATATTTCTTGGCATTGCATGCTTCTTGAACGGCGATGATCATATTGAAGAAATACTAGCCTCTTCTCATCTTTCTACAGAAAAATATGGGATTGAAGATCTTGTCAGTAAGTCACTCATAACTCTTTCTGATAAGAGGGTAGGGATGCATGATTTGCTACAAGAAATGGGCTGCAACTTTGTTCGCGACAAATCTTTAATGCCTGGGAAACGCAATAGCCTGTGGACTCCAGAAGACTTGTCTCATGTTTTAAGAAACAATTCTGTTTCTGTACGTAAGAGCCAACTTGTTGATCAAACTTTTTTCCCCTTCTGGTACAATTATATATATCAACCTTTCTTTTTCTTATTTTTTTCTAATAAATTGCTATTAATTTTCAGGGGACTGTATATATTAAAGGCATTTTCCTTGATCCATCTAAAGATAAAAAGTTTCGATCATGCGCTACGGTGTTTTCAAGGATGCGCAATCTTCGATTGCCCAAGTTTTTTTCGTTTCCTGCTGGAGAAATGGAAACTAAATTACTTCCTCCTGAACAAGGGCTTGAATCAAATTCTAGTGAGCTAAATTATCTTCATTGGGAAGGATATCCTCCGAGATCTTTGCCATCAAATTTTGACTCAGAAAAACTTGTGGGGTTCAGCATGTCTCACTGCAATGTTGAAGATTTTTTGGATGGACCCATTGTATGCATTAGTTTAATTTTCTCATTGTTTTGTTTTTTTGGTGCTTACCTTCTAATATTTCATGAAATTAATTCTTAAACGGTAATTTATTACTCTATAATTATTTTTTCCTTGTCTTGAAGAAGATTAATCTCACTAAAACGTGACTCATCTATCATTGCAACCTGCTATTTATGACTCATCCAAGGTTTAAACACTCTATATCAATGGAGTTTCTGTCAAAAATAAAATAAAACATCTAATTGATTATATATCAGTCAAGCCAAAGTACTGAATTTTTATTGAAATTTAATACCATGCAATTACCAAGTATATATATTAATTAATTTTATTCAATTCGTGTCCATCATTTTACTCTAAATCACACTCTATTATTTTTAGTATGAAAAATCATTCTGATCAAATATATAATATGGCCACAGTACAAATTGTAACTTAAAAGAATGGAAAAAAGCTAAAAGCTCACAAAAGACAAATAAAAGTATGATTTAGTAACCATTCTCTCAAGTCATAGTATTTTTTACTTGTCGAAGTTGAAGGGAAAAAACAAACGATACAAAATTAAAAGTAGCCTAAATTGCACAGTATCATGCTTCTATTGACGAGGCTTAGTTTTTTAAGCTGAAGCATTTTTTCCAAGTAAAAAATGACAAAGATATGAGTTATTCCAACTTTATTTGATTTTAGCACTGTTTGAGTTTTATATTGTTTGGATTTGAATACACTTATTATAGCTGGCCTATGAGTTCGTTTGTTATTTTGGTTTCTTCTGCTATGTGCAACACATACTTTACATCGAGGAAAGGGAAAATCCAATGTAACTTCAAGATACAGAGAGACAAAAAAAAAAAAGCTATCAATATCGCAAAGCATCTATTTGAAACATCTTTGATAGTTGTGTTTGCGAAAATGTTTGGAGTAGGTGTGAAAAATCCATTTCCCATTTTGTTCATCTTTTACTAACTCCGTCAAAGCCTTCTTTTATGTTTGCAGTATAGTTATGCTGTCAAGTTTTCCCATTTGTTTGCAAAGGAAATTGGAAAGAAAAAGACAAGCAGCTGGTATGGTTACTTCAGCTTCCGGCAGCAGCAACATAAAAGAAAAGTATGATGTTTTCATTAGCTTTAGAGGGGACGACACTCGGGATAATTTGACAAGCCACCTTTACGCTGCTTTGGAACGGAAAAATATCAAAGCCTTCACAGATTATGAGCTGAAGAAAGGAGGTGAGATTTCTGGGAATCTGGAAAAAGCAATCGAGGAATCAAAATTGTCGATTGTTGTTTTTTCCAAAGATTACGCTTCCTCCAAATGGTGCTTGAATGAACTTGTAAACATCATTGACTGCATGAGAAGCAAAAGACAGCAGATCGTGATTCCAATTTTCTACGGAATCACGCCCTCTCAGGTTCGAAAACAAGGTGGGAGTCTCGCTGATGCATTCACTAAACATCAACTTACGGAGGGTGAGAACAAGGTTCAGAGGTGGAGGGCTGCCTTGATTGAGGCTGCTGCTTTAGCCGGATGGGATTCATCTGTTACCAAGTAAATTCATTCTTGACTCACTTTCACCTTCCTCTGTTTAGAAATTGTGCAAATTAGGCAAGCAAAACAGAGATTCTAGTCACTCTTAACGTACCTATTTGTCTGTCATACTTTTGCAGGCCAGAGTCCGTACTTGTCGACGAGATTGTCAAGGATGTCTTGGAGAGGTTGAATCATGATTTATTACCTTACATGGTGGGCCTGGTTGGGATAAATTCACGCATGATGCATATCAAATCACTATTAAACATGGATGAGTTTCCAGAAGTTTGGTCTGTTGGAATTTGGGGCATGGCTGGTACTGGGAAGACAACAATTGCCCAAGTTGTATTTAACCAAATCTCCAGTCAATTTGAAGGCCGCTGCTTTCTAGAAAATGTCAAAGATAAATCAAGAGACCATGATGGACTTTATGCTTTACGAGTGAAGCTTCTTTCCAAATTACTAGATGAAGATAGTATCTATCTAGAAACTCTAAGAACGCAATGCACTTACATCAGTAGCAGGCTTCGCCGAAGAAAGGTGCTCATTGTTCTAGATGATGTTAATGATCCTGCACAGTTTGAGATTTTAGTTGGAGGTATTGATGGATTTGGCCCGGGAAGTCGAATTATTGTTACAAGTAGAGATAGACAAGTGCTCATTAATTGTGGAGTCTACGAAGATAAAATATATAAGGTTATGGAATTAGCTCGCCCTGAAGCAACTGAGCTCTTCAATCGGCATGCTTTTACTAGAAACCATCCACCACGTGATTTCTTGGAGCTATCAGATGCCATGGTGAATTATGCTAATGGCCTTCCACTTGCTCTTAAAGTTTTGGGTTCGGAGCTACAAAAGAAGTCTAGTAGATACTGGAAAGACACATTAAATAAACTGAAGCAAGTTCCTAATCCAAAGATTGATGATGTCTTAAGAACTAGTCTTGATGGACTAGATACTGAGCAGAAGAGCATATTTCTTGACATTGCTTGCTTCTTTAACGGGGATAAAATGGATCATGTAGAAGAAACACTAGACTCTTGTCATCACTCTATATATGCTGGGATTGAAGACCTAATGGATAAGTCCCTCGTAACAGTTTCAGACAACAGGCTAAAGATGCATGAATTGCTACAAGAAATAGGCTGGGATGTCGTTCGCAATGAATCGAATTCAAACCCTGGGAAACGCAGCAGGCTGTGGACTCCTGAAGACGTGTATCCTGTTCTAACAAAAAATTCTGTAAGAGCCACCTTCATCAAACTGCTTCTTTGTTCTTTTTTTTTAAGATTTCCTTTTGGGACAAATTGCATATCCACTTATTCTTACGAGTTGCTATTAATCGTTAGGGGACTTAACATATTGAAGGCATTTTCCTAGACACATCTAAAGTTAAAAGGATTCATTTAAGTCCTATTGTGTTTTCAAGAATGCACAATCTTTGATTACTTAAGTTCTTTTCCTCTGCTGGAGAAAAGGCGCCTAAATTACTTCTTCCTGAACAAGGGCTTGAATCACTTCCTAGTGGGCTAAGGTATCTTCAATGGGAAGGATACCCTTCAAGATCTTTGCCATTAAATTTTAACGCAGGGAAACTTGTCAAGTTCAGCATGCCCCGCACCAATGTTGAAGAACTTTGGGTTGAAACCATGGTATGCCTTTGTTTTGTCCTATATATTAACTAGTTAAAGCACGTGCGTATGTTAATAATTGATATATCATATATTCCACACATGCGTACTTTTCATTTTCATAAATTTTGATTAATTAATCATCAAAATCTGGTCATTTAGTTTACAGAGATTTGAAATAATTAATCTCATTGAACGAACAAAAAAAAACTTAAATTATTATACAATTATGGTTATCTTCAATAATGAATGAAGGTTATCAATTTTCTTATTTAAATTTACTAAAAAAACTACAGGGCTGTTAAGAACGAAAGTTAAACATTAATCAATTAAGAAGGTTATCGATCTCTGATGCAAAAAAAAAAGAATAAGAATAACATTATTAATTTCCTCATCAAATGTTCATTAAAAAGCTATTTAAGTTATCAAAGGTTTTTGAATGTTATCAATAAATTCAGTAATTAACCTTATACTGTTAGTAATTTTAGTAGCCTTTTATCAATAATGGCATTTGCCAATGTTCTTCTTTAAGGTTGTTAAAAAAGTTATAAAGGTTATAAAAAATTTTATAGTATAAGGTAATTTAATAACCTAACATCTTTAATAAATTTAGTAGCATTTTATTAATTTAATGAGTATAATTTTCATATCTAAGATTAGTAAAAAAAGTTGCGAAGATTATAAAAAAAAAAAAGAAGCTATAGTCCTATCAATGAATTCAGTAACCTTATGTTTTTATTACTTTTAATAATTTTCGTCAATTATGGATGTTATTAATCTTGTAATCTAAAATTACTAAAAAAATTATAAAAGGTATTAAAATAGCTATAATGCTCTCTACAAACCTAATTGCGCCCTTGGATGATTTTAGTAACTATTTATATATATAAAAAAAAAGGTTATGAATCTTTTACTCAAAACTATTTAAGATTATATCAAAATAACTATAATGTTCGCTATCGAATAAGTTTTGAATGCTACTACTATATTCTAACTTGTCAAAAAAATCCCATTAAAATCACTTTAATCCTAATTAATCCATAATGGGGAGGGAATAATAAATACTTTTAAGGTTGTTTCCTTCCTCTTTTCATCTTATTTTCTTTCTCTTCTAAACCCTTTTTTGAAGAACTTCTCACCAATATTCATGATACGTAGGAAAATTTATTGGTTTAACAATTGAAGCTTATCGAAAATTTCAAACTATGAAGCTCTTGAAATGGATGAGAATCAGCTTTTTATTTTTAATTAAATGCACCAAGTATTGTTTTTGGAATATAGAAAACTCGATTTTTCTTTCTTCTTCTATTTTTGGATTTCATATTCTTTTGCAAAATTAATTCGTTTTCACCTCAAATTAAATCTTTCGAAATTTTTTAACATCAATTGAGGCAAAGTTGTAAAGAAACTTACAATATTTTTTCTTGATTTTATGTTACATCTATTGCATATTATTATTATTTTTATGTTTAATTATATAAATTTAGTTAGAATTAATCCAGTGTTGTTACATAGATAGTATTATTAATCAAATATCAACTGACATGCTCTTTATTAGATGCGTAAAAAAGACGTTTTCGGACCAAGGCTTATCGATTGACATGTTTTTTATTAGATGCCTAAAAAAGACGTTTTAGGACCGAGGCATGATGTTATCAACAAATTTAACAATCTTAATTATATTCTTAATTGATATCTTACATCTTTAGTAAGTAATTAATACCGATTTTTTTACATAAGTAATCCCAAAAAAAACCTTTAGAGGTTATTGAAAAGACTACGATACTATCAATAAAAATTAAGTAACCTTAAATCCTTAGTAACTTAAGTAATAAGATAGTTATCAATTCTCTTACCTAAAATTACTAAAAAACTTGTATTGGTTATCCAAATTCCAAAAAGGTATTTTACAGTCTACTATTTTTAATAACCTTACATTATTAGTAATATTGGTCGCTGATTAATTTTCTTATCTAAGATTACTTAATTAAAAGGTTATAAAAGTTATGAAAACATTATAGTATTATCTAGATTCAAATAATCTTACATCCTTATTAATTTTAGTAACTTTTTATGATCAATAATGAAGGTTACCAATTTAATTACTTAAGTAATCTATTAAAAAGGCTAAAAAAAAGTTATTAAAATTGTATTTACCAATCCTTACATTCTTAATATTTTTTTTGCCGAAAAACATTATAGTACTATCTAGATTCAAGTCATCTTACATCCTTATTGAAGACTGGATTGGGGTTGGCATCCTGAGGCCGTAGTTACTGCCATCTCTTTTACTTTCTGATACTTTTGTAGCAAAAAAGTCATCTTACATCCTTATTAATTTTAGTAATTTTTATGATCAATAATGAAAGTTACCAATTTAATTACTTGAGTAATCTACTAAAAAAGACTATAAAAGTTTTTAAACTTTGTATTTATCAATCCTTACATTCTTGATAACATTAGTAAACTTTCATCAATGGTGAAGATTTACCATTTTTTTCCTCAAAAGTTACCGAAAAAGCTATAATAATCATAAAAAATGTTTTGTACTATCAACTAATTTAATGACCTTACACTATAAAGATACGTACAATACTGATTTTCTTATCTAAGATTAATTACTTAAAAGGTTATGGAAAACATTATAGTACTATCTAGATTGAAAGAACCTTACATCCTTATTAATTTTAGTAACCTTTTATCATCAATAAAATGTTACAAATTTCATTACTTAAATTTACTAAAAATGCTATAAAAGTTATTAAAATTGTATTTACCAATCCCTATTTTTTTAATAACATTAGTAAACTTTCATCAATAGTGAATATTTGTCATTTTTTCTCAAAAGTTACTGAAAAACCTATAATGATCACAAAAGAGGTATAGTACTATCCACTAATTCAATAACCTTACATCTTTTGTGATTTTGGTTATTATATTTCTTATTACATTTTTTGTAATTTTGATTATCATATTTCTCCAAAATCTCAGAATTCAACCAAATATACCCGGACCTGTAAGTCAAATTTCCATATAAGGTTATAACTTATAACTAAACTTAATGCAACATAACGAAGTATAAAATTAGGTGTACAAAATTGGTTCCTAGTTACTAATTCATATGTCCTTCCTTCCTTTTTTTTTGGTGATAGAGAAATAATTTATATACTATATATGCGTATCTTTGCCAAGTTGAAGTAAAATTAAAATTGATATCTCGCTATAACTCTACCAAATTAATGAATGATCAATGTGATCTAAAATAACATAGCAAAAAGGTAATGATCTTATTTAAGGTTACAAAAAAAAAACTATAATGATCATTAAAAAGGCATTATACTACTTTCAACTAATTTTTTTTTAGATAACTTTCAACTAATTTTATAACCTTACATTCTTAGCAATTTTGGTTATCAAATTTCTCATTTATGCTTACTAATTAGAAAGGTAAACTATAGTATTATATCAAGAAATGTAGCAACCTTACATGCTTAATAACTTTATCAATGGTGAATATTATTAATTTTTTAAGTCTAAGATTACTAACAAAGTTGTAGTGAATAAGATACAACACATTATTATTATTATATATAAAACGATACAAAAAAAAATTAGTTAGAACATTAGTGGTTGATTTATTAAATTAAATTAGATCAATGTCAAACAAAATTTCAAAATTATAAAAGATATTAAAGATCCGATTTATTTATCAATGGTGAATGTTATTAATTTTTTAAGTTTAAGATTATTAACAAAGTTGTAGTGAATAAGATACAACACATTACTATTATATATATAGAACTATACCAAAAAAAATTAGTTGAATATTAGTGGTTGATTTATTAAATTAAATTAGATCAATGTCAAACAAAATTTCAAAATTATAAAAGATATTAAGATCCGATTTATTTATTATTAAGGAAACAATATTTCTTTTTTTTTTGCCAACAAAACAATATTTCTTTTTAGTCAATACGTTTGCACAAATACCTAAGAATTTGAATTAAAAAAATACCTAAGAATTTAATTAATGTAAGTATTTCAGTTATTATAGTATTACATTTAATTAATGTAAGTATTTTAGTTATTATATATATTACATAGGAATTAAAAATTAATTGAAATAAGGGTGCGGTAAAAGAAATTATAAATTTTAATATAATAATATATTTAATTTAATTGATAAATGAAATTGCATATTGAACCTTAAAAGTTTAATTTGATAAATACATGTTTACCCTTTAAATGAATACTAAAATTTTAAAACTAAAAAGGTTATTTTAGATATTTCAGGTCAATGGTTTTGAAGTTTAGACTTATATAGTATATAGATAATTTCATTAATTCTTAGATTACTGTATTAAGTATTACTTTTTCCTTGCCAAGGATCTTGTCAATTTGAAGAAGATTAATCTATCTTACTCGAAGATCTCTCCCACCATCAATATATTTCCTAGGACACCATGGCTAACAGAGCTGGACTTAAGTGGGACTCCAATACAAGAAATTCCTGAATCAATTGGGTGTCTCCACAAACTTGTTGACTTATCATTGAACGACTGCACGGTGCTCAACAAACTTCCCAGCTCTATTTGTAAGTTGGTTTCTCTTCAATCCTTAAGCCTCTCCCGCTGCACAAGCTTCTCTGAGTTTCCAAAACTTCCAGAGAGCATAAGGGATCTATTTTTAAATGAAACAGCTATAGAAAAAGTGCCCCATTCTATTGGCATTCTTTCTAAACTTGAAATATTAAATATGGAGAAATGCACAAGTCTTAAGAGCATTTCATCAAGTATCTACAAAATGAAATCCATTACATGGCTTGGGTTTGCATTCTGTTCAAATTTGGAGAGTTTTCCTGAGATCGTGGAGAAAATGGAAAGTTTGCAGATCCTTTCATTAGATGGAACAGCCATAATGACCTTACCTTTCTCAATAAAAAATGCCATTAACCTTAAGTATGCAGGTCTTAAAGGAACAGGCATAAGGCAAAAGTGGTGGATTTACCCCTCAATTATTGATTATATGATTCAAAAGCCTTTCTATGTGAATGGCGCTACAATTGATCGTTCCAACAACTTGGCTGCTCAACTTGAAAAGATTTCTGTTAGGGACTGTCCTGCTCTAAGGAAGTGTGTAGATAAGTCAGAGGCTCTCAGCTTTCTATTCGATGTAAGGCTTTTAGATCTATCAGGAAACAATTTTGAGAGACTTCCAAAACTTGGACAGTTTCGTAAGCTTGAAGAACTTCACATAAGCTATTGCCAGAGGCTTAAGTCATTGCCGGAGCTTCCACCACATCTACAACGGTTAAATGCACGTTACTGCACATCCTTAGAAAGTATTGGAAAGTTCCCCTTGCAGTGGAAGAGGATTAATATTCTCAAGTACTCGTACAATTTCATCAATTGCTTCAACTTGATTAAGGATGCTAGTAGTGAAATTGTGGCAAATGCACATCGTACCATTGAGCTCATTGCAGCAGCTACATCTATTGAAAGGCTTCCTAGTAAAAAGGTATGAGGCATCTCAAATTCTCAATGTCACTTACTGGTTTTCATGTCATTCCCGTATATATTGCCAAACATATAAAAATCACAAAGTTTTGTTGCTACAGTTTTTTCAAGTGGCTAAAGCACTTTTCTCTTTCCCAACAACTGAAATCCCTGTTTGGTTCAACTATCAAAGTATTGGATCTTCAATACGTGTCCAGCTTCCTCCAGGTTGGCTAAATAATCAGTTCATGAGTTTTGAATTATGCATTGTGGTTGAATCTCCTGAGGAGTATGTGAGTGACCACTGGTGTGTCAAGGTTGAGTCCATGTTCATAAGCAGCAATGATATCGGGGAACCCTTCAATTTCCCACCATTTCGTCATGGATGGATCTCGGAAGCAGAAAGTGTTTGTGATCATATGTTGCTCTTATATGATCATAGATTAAGTGAGGTAGTCCGAAGGAATTTCAGACAACAGAGCTATCTGGTAGAGATTTTATTTGAATTCCACTTGGAAGGTATTAATGGTTTACATCGTGATTATGCAAACATGGTTAAAAAATGTGGTGTTCACCTTTTATATCAAAGTGATGAGGAAGAGGAACCCAACATCTGCAATGAAGGTCAGCCTAGAACAACTTTAGCATTGATTAGTGACAAACTAGAAGAGCCACAATCGTCTACGAGATTTGAGGAAACCAATTTATCTGAAATGATACAGGGAGCATTAAGTGGCGTAATCCCACACGCAGATCTGAGTCCCTTGTATTCAAGTTGAATCTCTTTGCCTATAGTTATTTGTTTTAATGCTTGGATACTTTAACATACTATATATCAAAGCTCCAATTTATTTTTGTCATCATTTTTAGCATTAATGGATCTCGAAAGCTACTACTGTTTGTTGTCATATGATGCTTTTATATAATCAGGAAATATATAACGAGGCAGTCAAAATTAATTCGAATGGGACTCTCTTGAAGAGATTTTATTTGAATTCCTCTTAGAAGGTAGTATTGAATATGGTTTACATCATGATTTTGCAAACATGGTTAAAAAATGTGTGTTCATCTTTTATATAAAAACTACTTTGTTTGTGCCCGTGTATTAGGAATTAGTTGATTGATTATCTTCTACATCCTAGCTAATGGCCGATGGTCCTATGCCTAATGACCTTGTTAAACTCAAGGAATGCATGTAGTGATTGGATTTTATGTGCTTAGAACAAAGTACATTTTTGACAAGATTTGGGCCAAGTCCTTAAACATTAAACTAATTGGAACGAAACTATGATGCTGTGGAACAGGGACGTAGAGCATTATGTTTGGTTTGGCCCTTTGGGAAGACCTCTGGAGTCAACAGTCAAGTTCTTTGCTCTTTGCAGCATAAGCTATTAAATTTTCAATTTGTTTGAAAAAAGGATATTAGAATGAAAGAAAAATTTGCAGGTATGGCTGCCTCAACTTCCTGCTGCAACATTGAAGGAAAGTACGATGTTTTCATTAGCTTTAGAGGGGAAGACACGCGGGACGGTTTCACGAGCCATCTTCACGGTGCTTTTGAACGGAAAAACATCAAAACCTTCATAGATTATGAGCTGAAGAAAGGAGGTGAGATTTCTGGGAATCTGGAAAGAGCAATCGAGGATTCAAAATTGTCGATTGTTGTTTTCTCCAAAGATTACGCTTCCTCCAAGTGGTGCTTGAATGAACTTGTAAAGATCATTGATTGCAACAAAAGCCGCAGACGGCAGATTGTAATTCCAATTTTCTACCAAATCACGCCATCGGAGGTACGCAAACAATCTGGGAGATTTCTATTTCTTGATGCATTTACTAAACATCAACGTACGGAGAGGGAGGACGAGGTTGAGAGGTGGAGGGTTGCCTTGATGGAAGCCGCCGCTTTAGCTGGGTGGGATTCATCTGTTACCAGGTAACTTCATTATTCTTGAGTCTATTGAGTGTTGACTTCACTCAATCTAAGTATTTAAATTAAGAATTCAAGTTAGCAAAACACTTTAAATAAATATGCACACTTTTTCCCTTTCTGAAGAAAGAAATGATCATCTAAATTAGAAAACAAAATAATATATTCATAATTGTCTACACGCTGTGGCAGGCCTCAGTCTGTACTTGTTGATGAGATTGTCAAGGATGTGTTGAGGAAGTTGAAGTATGATTCATTAACTTATACAGAGGGTCTGGTTGGGATAGATTCACGCATTATGCATATCAAATCACTATTAAACATTGATGAATCTCCAGATGTTTGCTCTGTTGGTATTTGGGGCATGCCTGGTATTGGAAAAACAACAATCTCCCAAGTTGTATTTACTCAAATCTCCACTCAATTTGAAGGCTGCTACTTTCTTGAAAATGCCAAAGATGAATCCAAAAAGCAGGGGCTTCATGCTTTGCGAGAGAAGCTTCTTTCCAAACTGTTAGACGAAGATGGTGTTTATCTAGAAACTGTAAGAACACAATGCACTAACATGAAGAGCAGGCTTCGCCGAAGGAAGGTGCTCATTGTTCTTGATGATGTTAATGATGCTGAACAGTTTAAACTTTTAGTTGGAGGTCTTGATGGAGTTGGTGCAGGAAGTCGAATTATTGTTACTACCAGAGATAGACAAGTGCTCATTAATTGCGGAGTCAGTGAAGATAAAATATATCAGGTTATGGAATTAGCAGACCTTGAATCATTGGAGCTTTTCTCTCGGCATGCTTTTGAAAGAAACCATCCACCCCATGGTTTTTTGATGCTATCAAATTGGATTGTGAATTATGCTAAAGGCATTCCACTTGCTCTTAAAGTTTTGGGTTCAGCACTACAAAAGCATCCTATTAGATACTGGGAAGGCGTTAAAAGAAAACTACTTAAGCAAGTTTCTTATACAAATATCGATAATGTTTTAAAAAGTAGTTTTGATGGACTAGATGCTGAACAGAAGAGCATATTTCTTGACCTTGCATGCTTCTTTAATAGGGATGATAGGAATCATATAGAAGAATACTTGCCCCTACTTATCTCTCTATTGAAAATGGTATAGAAGACCTTATCAACAAGTCACTCATTACTCAATCAGATAAGAGGCTAAAGATGCATGACTTGCTACAAGAAATGGGCAGGAACGTTGTTCGCAATGAATCTGTAAAGCCTGGGAAACGCAGCAGACTATAGACTCCTGAAGACGTGTATCATGTTTTAACAAACAATTCTGTAAGAGCCATCTTCATCAAACTTTTTCTTCCCTTTAGGTTCAATTACATCAACCTTTTATTTTTCCTATCTGGTGAATATATATTCTTACAAATTGCTACTAATTGTTAGGGACTGAATATATTGAAGGCATTTTCCTAGATATGTCTAACTCTAAAGTTAAACGGATTAAACTAAGTCCTATAGTGTTTTCAAGGATGCACAATCTTCGATTGCTCAAGTTCTTTTCCTCTGCTGTAGAAAAGGAACCTCAATTACTTCTTCCTGAACAAGGTCTTGAATCACTTCCTAGTCGGCCAAGTTATCTTCATTGGGAAGAATACCCTTCAAGATTTTTGCCATCAAATTTTAACCCAGAGAAACTTGTGGAGTTCAGCATGCCTCATAGCAATCTTGAAGAATTCTTGGATGGATCCATGGTAAGCGTGCATTAGCTAATTTTCTCGCTTGTTTTTTTTCTTTCCTTTTTTCTTTTTTGGGGTGATTGACTGCTTGACTTCAAATATTTCAATAAATTAAGTCTTAAATTGTAAATTGATTCAGTAAGTATTATATTTTTTTTTCCTTGCTAAGGATCTTGTCAATTTGAAAAAGATAAATCTATCTTACTCCAAGATCTCTCATACCATCAATATATTTCCTGGAACACCGTGGCTAAGAGAGCTGGACTTAAGTGGGACTCCAATACAAGAAATTCCTATATCAATAGGGTGTCTCCACAAACTTGTTGACTTATCTTTGAACACTGCACGGTGCTCAACAAACTCCCCAGCTCTATTTGTAAGTTGGATTCTCTTCAATGCTTAAGCCTATCTGGCTGCACAAGTTTTTCCGAGTTTCCAGAACTTCCAGAGAATATAAGGGATCTACACTTAAATGAGACAGCAATACAAGAAGTGCCCCCGTCAATTGGCCGTCTTTCCAAACTTGAAATATTAAATATGGAGAAATGCACAAGTCTTAAGAGCGTTTCATCAAGTATTTGTTATATGAAATCTGTTACATGGCTTGGGTTCACATGGTGTTCAAATTTGAGGAGTTTTCCTGAGATCTTGGAGAAGATGGAAAGTTTACAGGTCATTTCTTTAGAACAAACAGGCATAAGAAGCATACCTTGGTCAGTTACAAATCTCATTAACCTTAAGTATCTGGGTTTAAGAGGAGTACATTTGGAATTGCAAAGTATCCAAAGATCCTCAATTCTTAATGCAATTCAAAAGAAGTCTTTCCGTGTGAATAACGCTGCAAGGGATTGTCCTGACAAATTGGATGCTTTTCTAAAGGTTTCTCTTAGGGATTGTCCCGCTCTAACGAAGTGTGTAGATAAGTCAGAGGCTCTCAGCTTTCTATTCGATGTAAGCCTTTTAGATCTATCAGGAAATAATTTTGAGAGACTTCCAAAACTTGGACAGTTTCGTATGCTCGAAGAACTTCACATAAGCTATTGCCAGAGGCTTAAGTCATTGTCGGAGCTTCCACCACATCTACGACGGTTAAATGCACGTTACTGCACATCTTTAGAAAGCATTGGAGATTTTCCCTTTAACCTGGATTAGATGTTCTTCTCCACAACCATGTTAAATGCACGTCACTGGCAGTATAATTTCATCAATTGCTTCAACTTGATTAAGGATGCTAGTAGTGAAATTGTGGCAAATGCACATCATACCATTCAACTCATTGCAGCCACATCTGTTGAAACCTTTGTTCAAGGGGCTAAAGCGCTTTTCTCTTTCCCAACAACTGAAATACCTGCTTGGTTCAGCTATCAAAGTATTGGATCTTCAGTGGGTGTCTAGCTACCTCCAGGTTGGCAAAATAGTCACTTCTTGGGTTTTGAATTTTGTGTTGTGGTTGAATCTCCCGAGGAGTATGTTAGTGACCACAGGTGTGTGGTTAAGTCCATATTCAAAAGCAAGAATCGTTTCTGGAAACCCTACAAATTAATTCTCATCATTTGTGCATAGCTGGATCTTAGAAGCAGAAATTGTTTGTGATCATACGTTGCTCTTTTATGATCATGGAATATGTAATGAGGCAGTCAAAAGGAATTTCAAAGGGAACTCTCTGGTCGAGATTTTATTTGAATTCCAGTTAGAAGGTTAAATCATGATTTTGAAAACAAAATTAAAAAATGCGGGGTTCACCTCTTATATAAAGATAATGACGAAGGACGTACCAAAAGCAAATGAGGAAGAGGAACCCATCCTCTCCAATGCAGGTCAGTCTATAACAACTTTATTAGCATTTATAAATATTGACAAGGAAGAAGATCCAGTCATCTATGAGATTTGAGGAAACCAGTTTTTCTGAAATGATGCATTAATCATGCAGATAGAAGATATCATACAAAAGAAGGCTCACCAAGAAACAAAGGAGAATAAAGAGAAAATTCGATTTATAAATTCCATGTTTGCAACCTGCGGAAATGCCATTTATGACTCATCTTCTAGTTTCATCAAGTGTGCAGGTACAAGACTGGGTTTAATTAACCTTTTTATCTAGTTTGATTATGGAGTACATGTTTTGGGCATTAAGCAATTGAGCATTTTCTAAATTTTAACTAATGTCCTAATATATAGAAAAGAAAATAGCAAGAGAATATTGCAAGAGGCACTAATCATTACCTGGTTAAACCCGAGGAATGCATGTAGTGATTGGATCGTTATAATGATTTAGGTTGAGAAGTAAGACCAAAATAACATTGGCTTTGAGGCACGTAGAAAGACAACTTTCTATTTGTTATTATGAGATCTGTCCAAGCATAAGCAATGAAACGGTTAAAAAGATGTTTAATTCGTGTTTATCTAGTTGTAATTATGAAATTAATATGTTTATTTTATTATTTTATTTATTTATTTATCATAATCCCCTGCAGGCTGGATCTCAGAAGCAGTGACCGCTTGTGATCCTATGTTGATCTTATATGATGGAAACATATATTCTAAGGGTTTGAATCGAAGCATGAAAAACAGAGAGCAGTTTCTGCTAGAGAGGTTTTATTTGAATATTGAATTCCACTTAGAAAGGTATATTGATGGTGTACATCCTGAATTATGCACACATGGTTAAAAAATGTGGTGTTCACCTTTTATGTAAAAAATACAGTGAGCGAGAAACCTTTCACCTCCTGTGAGGAATGGCAAATTTCAAAAATAGAAACTAAGAAAGTCTTTAAAAAAATTTCAGTTAATGGAATTTCATTAATTGTTCGCTTCCACTTCTGTTTATATCTTCTGGTTTCATCCAGGTAATTGCTTGGATTTAATTAACATTTTGTTAGCTACTTGTTAGTACGTATCTTCTTTTATATGACTAAAGTTATTTAATTATTACTATTACTACTACCAAGAAGATGAAGATTTGTGGAAATATACTCAGCTAAAGAATAATGAACGTTTGGCTGGGATGTGATGACTTGAAAGTTTACTAAGCTTTTATTTAATCATTAATCCAATCCAATAATTACTGGTCGTTGTTTAAAAAATATATTCCCCCCCCCCTTCAAATTCCCTATATGAGTTTATTATGTATTTTCTTAACTTGTTTTATCCGTAGTTTTAAACAATTCTCAACGCAAAATTTCCACTCTACAGCATCAGCATGAGATCATATGCAGGTATAATATATTCATAAATTGAATTCGCAAGTTGTTTCTTTCCTTCTTCAATTAATGATATCCTTCTTATATATACTAGTACTTTGCCACGTGTTTTACACGTGGGATAGAAGTTTGACGGAAACTGGTTTTAAGTTACATGTCGTGTAACATAAAGTTTTTGTTAATATTGAAAAGATTAAATTTGTCCAAATTCCTAAAAATTAGTGGAAATAAACTCATCAGTTTTTCGTTTTAAGTAATAAATTTTGTTAACTATTTTATTAATAATAGAAGCTATCAAATTTACAGTACTTGGTTATTGAAAAGTTACATATATTATCAAAATCTATTCCGTGAACCATCAAATTTAGTAAATTTTCATTAATTAACAATTTCATCAACAATGGAATATGAATGCTATCAAACTTATAATACACAGTTACTAAAAAAGTTATGTAGATATGAAAAATACTTCCAACAAATCTTATAACATCTAATGATAAGTAATTTTGGTAACAATTTAATCAATAAATGAGGTTATCAAATTCACAATACCTAGTTACTGAAAAAGCGATAACGATTATAAAAAAAGTTATATATATGTATCAACAAATTTAAAACCATTCATTATATCATTTGTCAAATTATTCCGAGAAACAACACTTGAGCGTTGGTTTCACAAAAAGAAAGAAAAAAAAACGCATTTGGACAGTTGTATTTGTTTGCAAAACCATGAAGTTCAAGTAGGTTTAAAAGAAAGCTTTGTTTGGCGAGACAATTTTCCAAGAAGCTCTACTGACTTCAATACATGACATTGGAGCGTTGGCTTTTTTTTTTTAAAAAAAAAAATCATTTTGATCATTTTCAAATAAATAAATGTTTCGCGCACAAACACACAAAACTGTGAAGTGGGGTTTTAGGCTTTGAAGAAAGCTTTGTTTGGCAAGCCACTTTCCAATGAGCTCTGCTAACTTTGAAACACAATATTTGAGCGTTGATTACACAGATAACGCATTCGGAATGAAGATTTTCTCAAGAATAATGTTTTGCACACAAACACGCAAAATCGTGAAGTTCAACTTATAGGTTTTGAAGAAAGTTATTTCTTTTTTGGCAAACTCACTTTCCTATAAGCTTACTCACTCTAAAACACAACATTTGAGCGTTGGTTTCGCAGATAATGTATTTGGAATGAACGTTTCCCGAGAACAATGTTTTGCGCATAAACGTGCTAAATCTGGAAGTTGAGGTTTAGACTTCTTAGAAAACATTTATTTGGTGAGTCCATTTTCCAGTAAACTCTATTCAAATATAAAGATAGAAACCTAATCTGCTACTAATTTTTCAATATATTTCTATATCATTTTGATAGTGTTTTCATGTTCCAATATAGAAATCTTAATAACCACACTGTGAAAAATTTGATAACCTCAATATGAAATTTCGATAATCTCCCTATGAAAATTTGTTAATCACATTGTGAAATTTTGATAACCTGAGTGTAAAATTTTGATAATCTCCTTATAAAATTTTGATAACCACACTATAAAATTGGTAACCGCGCTATGAAAATTTTGATGACCTCCTCATAAAATTTTGATAACCACACTATGAAATTTCAATAACCTTCTTATGAGAATGAAACTGTGATATCCTCTATATAATTTTGATAACCTCTCCATAAATTTTCCATAACCTCTCTATGAAATTTTTTTTAACCTCCTTAGGATATTTTGATAGGCACAAATTTTGATAACCGCCCTCCCTATGAAATTTTGTTAACCTTCTTATGAAATTTTGATAACTACACTATAAAATTTCGATAACCTTTGTATGAAATTTTATTAACCTCGCTAAAAAATTTTGATAACTTTTTTATGAAATTTTGTTAGCGACTGTATGGAATTTTGATAACTACACTATAAAGTTTTGATAATCTCCATATGAAATTTTGATAATCACAAAGAATTTTGATAACCTTCCTATGTAATTTTTGGTTTGATTGTCAAATTGATTTATATTTTGTGTCAATTGCGTCATTACATCTTCTTCGTTGTTTATTGGGGAAATATGTGCATTAGAATATCTTCTAGCGGACTTTCCTACTTTGTTTTCTTCCACTTCATACATTCCCACCTCAACTTTCTGATCCATTGATCATCTTCAAAGTTTTGCTGGATAATTCCATATTTGATATGCTTTCAGTTGCTTCGGGCAATTGTAAAAGGCTATGCTTTCTAATTTTGGTTCTTGGCTTGATTGCTTTCTAACTGAGTTTGGTTTCCGTTATGAAATTCTAACAATAGTTAAGTGTACAAAATTTAAACCCCAAAGATACTAAAGTTTACGAAAAAAAAAGTTATAATTTGCAATATTGCATACTTCTTATTAATAGTATTATTATTCATATTTGGAAAACATAAATTCAAATCAGGACTATAAGTTTGGAGAATTGCCCAATTTAGGTCTAATACTTTAAATTGAATCTAATTAGACCTAAAAGTTTGGATTATCAACCAAATTAGGGTGGACACTTATTTTGGGACTGAGGGAGTAATTTTTTAAAAAGATGACCAAAGATAAAGTTGTTTAACCAAGAATGGACAATTAAATAAGAACAGAGGGAGTACAATTATAGTAAATTATTAAGGGAAATTATTTGATGCACTGACAGTGTAAAAGAACCATACACTATCAGGCAATCACAACACGACACATCATTAAAAATTCAAAAAAACTTTATATAGATCTTAACATGTCGGTATCATTTATAGATGTAAACTAAGAATTTCTTGTTTTCTAAATCAAATAGCAAATGAAAGAAAACAGTTTACTTATACCTATTCTATTAATTTCCAGATTAATTAGCTTTGCATCAAACTTAATTTCCAGTATGAGAAAAATATACTAATTTTGTCTTTTATAAGAGCTTCCTACACACAATGAATGCAAAAGAAAGAAAAAAGTTGCAAATTAGGGGTTTCATTAATATAAATCTCCATTGAAGATTAAGGAAAACACATAGGCAAAAAAAGCTTTAATTTTTACCTTCAAATTTCGT
>AWUE01011147.1:0-11776 GCA_001974825.2 Corchorus olitorius | reverse complement strand
ATCATAATTTGCGTTCTGGAAGTTTCTTTCTCTTGAGTCTTCATGACTGGATTCTGAGTAACATCACCAGCAAACTCTATCTTATGGGAATTCCTTGTAAGATTGTGTTCATCTATACTGTTTGGCTCACTTGGTTTTGGAGTCTACAATTGGAGTGGGTAAAGTCTTTTTCGCCGGGAGTGGCTTTCTTTATAGATAATCTTTCCTGTACTGGAGTGGGAGATATCTCAGCGAGGTACGGGAGGGGTGCCCTCGTGTCTTTCTCCCCCGGTTGCTACGTGCGGTACGTGTGGAACCAGGAGGGAAAGCGGGACCCGGAATAATTACATAATAGAAGGGTTTCCGATAGGCTTTGAGTAAGATGCCTACAGTCGAAGACGAAGAAGCGTGGCCGATAGGCGATACCTTAGGAGCTGAGCTTTATAAGGTAGGGGACAGAAGGGCCAGAGCTTTAAATGTATAATTGCGACGAAGCTGAAGCTGACTTGATTTCCGATTTCGAAGAAACCTATCTTTATCTCATTAAGAAGATAGAGTATGTAAGAGCGGAGCAAAGCCTAGATAGGCTGTGATACGCATCGAGAAAGAATGGAGTAGTCAATGTCGGCCTATGCAATGGTACACGAGTGCCGATGGTTCGAAAGAAAGAACTCTTCTCTAAACTAAAATAGAAAAGCAGCCTACCTACACTATACGATAGCACTGCTCCCACTTCTGAAGTTATCGGGGATCCACTTTTTAAGATTTATTATACCATACCTGAAAACTAGGAGGAAGTTAAGAGGGCGAACAGTCCGTGCATGGCTAAAAGGTCAAGCAGGACTGAATTCTATTGGCTAGAAGTGATACAAACGTTAATAGAGTGCCGAAGATAATGGTCCAAGGCGTCAAATAAGGAAATTGAACTACCCCTTTCTTATTGAATTCTTAAAGGGATCCATTCTAGGCGTAATCAAGATAGGAAAGGTAGATGCTAAACATTAGACATGAAGGCTTACCTAGAGACAGAAGCAGAAGAGCGAAATACATTCCTTCAAGTAAGCCCCTTCGGTAAGCCCAATAGGAATACCCCGGGTTGAAAAAGGATTTTATGACTCGGAACAAGATGATAGGGAAGATGACGCAACAAGAGCACTTAAGTACGAAACCAGACACTCAAGTGCAGTTGGTTATGGGGAGTCGTCTTTCAGAGCCTGTTGACTACCCACGCTTAAGAACAGTCAGATCAACATTCATCAGACTAGGCAAGGGGTTATCTCATAGGAAAGGGATAAAGGCTAGCAACAGAAGAAGATATAGCGAATACAAAGGCTTAGTTGCTACTGAATCGCTTAACCGACCAATCGCCCTTACTGCTTACTCGGATTACGAGGATGAAGAGTTAGATACAACTTTTTCTATTAACTAGGTGTTAGAACTTAAAACCACACCATAAACTCCATGGAAAAAGCAGGTTGAAGCAGCTTGAGAGCAATCGGTGGAGACAAGCTTCGAAGTCTTTTCTCACTTAGACAACTCCAATTCTCGTTCAATCTTCAAAAAACTTACTCTTTACATGCTTCATCTGTAATAACATAAGCTCTTATTATAGAGCTATATCCATCCCATACAACGGGTGTTGGCACCTTCGGTATCGAGGTTTGAGTCTTATAAAGAATAAAGACTGAGAACGAACATTATAGGAAAGTACAGTTACGTAAGCGAAGAGAGGGATGGGGTATAACAGGTCCATAGGTTCCTACCTCCTTAGGATGACTGTCGATGGGTCAGACTTATTCTGTTGAGTTGTCTACTCTATTCGATAATAATAGGGATTTGTCTTCAGTCTACTTTGTTCTTGTCCCTTTGGTCAACAATACTCGACTGCTAAGGAAAGGACGATGGACTCTTCGGAAGGCAAGTCAGGCCTTTGAGACGGTTTTAAGATTTGGCTTGAGTACTCTTCCTAGCTACTCAGATCCTCTTTCTTTGACTTACTTTGTACCATCATGGGAGCGGAGTCGCAACGAAAGAGGGTGACTAGATATGGTAAAGCTGCTGACCCGGACCGGTGGTCTAAACTCTTAAGATCAGAAATTGTTTATGTTTAATGGAATCCTGAGTTTCTTCTTTCAGAAGTGGGCGTAAGAGCTATATCCTTTATCAACTTTGGGTAAAGTTCAAGACTGGACAGGACTTTCTTTACTTCGTAACTTATCTCGTAAGAGCTGCTAGACTTTGCCTGATAGCTGTTCAAGGGGAACTGGGTATCTATGAACTTTGAATTCAATGTCTATCTTACATAGGCGAAAAGCTTTCTCGATGTATTTCACTCTAGGGTATCATGTAAAATATTAAACTTTCTATCTCATATAGGGGCGAAAGTTAATTATGCGAATTTCACTCATAGAGCTCCTTCTCAATCGTGAACTTTGTTACTCTACTAGGGGCAAAAGTATGTAAAAATGGACATTTTTTATGATAATTCTATTAGTGGAAATCGATAAGTATCCAAAAAAGACGGGTTTTATCCAAGTGAACGATTTGTAATTAGATTTCTGCCCGGAAATCGATAAGTAAGCATTTTTCCCGGGGTTTAACAATTTATCGTATTTGAAATTCTTTTTAGGAAGGGAAATCGAGAAGTAACCCAAAATACGGGGTTTTAGCAACTTTTCAAACTTTGAAATTCGATTTCGGCCCGGAAACTGACTCGATACCTATTTTTACGGGGTTGTAGCAATCTAGTGCTTGTAATTCGGTTTCCTGGATCCCAAACAAACTCGAATCAAGACCAAGCACCTTATCCTGCCTTTCATTGCTCTCCGGGTTGCCTTCTTTCTTTGCTCTTTACTTGACTTGGTTTTCAGAATCCGCTATCGAAGGTGATATTGATTCTGGTAGTTACTCAGTGGAGTGAGGGAAAGCTTGCTTTGTTCATTTCTCAGTCTATTAATCCATCTAACTCCGTACTTGTCAAAAGAAAAGGCTATGTTTCGAACAATGGTAGATATTCCTTTTTCACCCACCCCTTCGAAAGCGAAACCGACAACAGCTATGACAACAAGAGGCAGAGGTGAGTCAGTGATTGAGACAAGTTCATAGATTCTGTCCTTTACTTACTGGATCGATAGAAATACCAAGCACAGCAGTTAAGGAAATTCCTAGCTCTACCTCTTAACCCTACGCGCGTGTGTGTGCTATTGCCCAAAAGACATAAGAGAGAACATGGCAGGCTTTGAGGGTGTCTCGAGAAAGAAACCTATTTCACATCCATCTTCAGGGTGAAGCGAACAATTCGAAGGTGTTTTTAAACGGGCCCGATGTTGCGAATTACGAATTTCGTATCGATGCTTTGGCTCCGGTACTGTAAGATGGTCTATCTATGCTTTTTCCGCTAACTCTTTAAAGAGTTGGATTTGCTTACTTCTTGGACTAAGGTGTCTATTGGTGGGTCTCTATCTCTTGGCTTGATAAACCAATCAATCAATCCATTGAGTACGATTGATTTCTGTCTTCGCTCATCCAAACAAAAACAATAAGGGTAAGCGGGGAATAGATAGGTGCTATAACCAGCTCTTAAGTCGAAGCGAATGGGTCGATTCTATAAACTCGGAAAGGTTCTCAAGAGGGGAAGCTGCAATTGCTCTTCTTGTTGCCAAGTTTCCCAATGCTGCCCCTTGATTATAACTACTTTAAAACCCGGAAGTGATGATTTCCCTACCTAATTTCGTAAAGTGATCAACTTTCTAATTACCTTTACCTGGGTCAAGAACTTATGAAATTGGCTAACTGGAAAAGTCTAACTCTTCATCCTGATCGAATTCCGAAGCAGGTATGAGGTGAGGAAGAGCTATATTCTTTATTGGCCTTGGCTTTCTTTCTGTACTGACTGGTGAGCTTTTCTCTTTCCGCTTTCCTTGTTTTTCTCAACCGTAGAGGACGATCTGGGGATAACTACTAGAGAAAATAAAGGAAGGGGATCCGCATCTAGGCTAGACATAAAGGCCTTTCCTACTGACTCGATGCCTATTGTTTAACTGACTCGATGCCTATTGTTTAACCCCGGGGTTTGAGACTCAAAATCCAATACCTCATCAAAGAACCGGAAGCTACGGAAATCCTATTCTCACTCGATCTACCGAAATTCCCTTACTGGTTAACTCCACCGTAAATAAATCCTTATCGAACTCATCATCTATTGAAGGCAGCCTCTCCTTTATCTGAGGAGTCTTGCTTTCTTTAGACGAAGCAAAGGGAACTACAAGCAATCATGAAACTGGATCAACGGGTAGCTTGACCTTCTGCTTTCGGTTGGTCCTATTCGAGTTTGTTTTGGGATCCCGTAAGGGAATGTCAGAAGTTAGGATAGACTTTGAAGACCATTCGGCATTAAGCTTAGGAAAAGCTATCACTCACTCGCAAGAAAGCAGTTAGAATACCCCAACTTCCTCCCTGAGAACTCTTTTTTCAGAAGGAAAAGAAGTCAATCATGAACTCGGTGGGCTTCCCATAAGCTCGTGTACTATTATAGCTCACTCCATGAGAGGTATGGTTTCATATTGGAAAAACTTCCGTAAATTGAGGTATCAGAGATTGTTTTCTTTTGTGAGTGGGAGAATCAATATAAGCAAAAGAGAGCCCCAAATCTCGATCTGAATCAATATTTGGTTAGGCTTCGGAGTGGATATTATCTTCTTCTGAGATTCATCGATTCGGAAAGCCCATCATCAAAGACAAGGAATGATACGCTGAGTAATCTTATTCTACTCGAAAGTTAGAGAAGTAAAGCGACTTTCCCATGTCTTGCCCAGAGTAAGACAAGAAAGAATATAACAAAAAGGAACTCGAACCATCAGTCACTAGCGCGCTAGAAGGTTAAAGTCAATCTACTAGTAAAATAACAAAGGGGTTTACGCCAGCTGAATCAATTGTGTCAAAAAAGTACGAATTCTTCTTCACCTATAGTCGAACTAGCTTCAACGTTTGACGTTTTACTGGGATGTTTGGTATAAGCAAGCAGCGTATCAGATAGGATTCCCCAGTCCGGAAAAGAAAAGAGCACTTAAAGAATTGGTATTGGGGCAAGAACTTATGTAACTGGCTTGAGCTCTTCATCCTGATCGAATACCGAACAAGGAATCAAAGAAATCTGCTACTGCTGATAGGTATGTAATCGAAGAATCTGAGAATCTCAACCCAAGACCATCAGCTATAGACTTTTTTCACCTTGAGTAAAAGTGAAGGTCTGTTAAAGCTTCAAGCCTATTTAGTTTTGAGGTTTAGGCTTTCTCTGGGTATGAAAGACTCCCAATCGAAGAATCTTCATTTAATACTACCAAAGCAGAAGGAGTATGCAAATGAATCCCTTTATCTGCCCGTTGGTTGTTTAGGTTTACTACTTATACCCTTTTCTCGCATCCGCTACTCTACCTGATGGTTCCGCAATCACAATACGAAATTAGTAATATCGATTGAGCGCATCGGGATCCTTCTATCTCATCAGCAGCAGGCGGCTATAGAATATAGAATCCCACCTTCTACTCTATCAGCTCCAGGAAGAACAACCGGTTTACTGGAATCGGCTGCTTATTTATTTGTTTTATTGGGGTAATACCCGAGATCGCTCATCCTAAGTAGATCAATCCGCTTGAGGAACCTAATCCCACGCATTCCCATCTCGAAAGCAAGTAAAGGAAAAGAACTTCTCCATTTACAAAGATAAGGCAAGGGCGAGGTTGCAGTTAGATAGTTGAGAATGAATGAGGCTGCACCCTACCTAATTTTCTTCTCTCTACCGTAACCCTCTGCCGCTTTTCTGCCTCCTTCAATGGAGTCCTCGGATGCTGCTACAAAGGCTGTTGCTTCTCCTGTTTCAAAAACTTCTCCACCTGTTCCCGATCCTACTAAGGGTTCCTATAGGGATAAGTTGATGCATGATCAGACCCCCTTTGTCGAGGATGACTCTATGTAGGAAGGGGAAATCTCTGACGACGGATATGACTCTGATGATGATCCTGTCATGGCAATGGCAAGTAGGCCCTAGTATCCTCCTCACCAAGTAGTACAAAGGGGCGCATCCGTTTTCCTTGGAAATATGCTTTAATTATCAAGCTTCTGGGGCCGTAATATTGGATATACATATTTGTGTACTCGTTTGAAAGAGATATGGTCTATCAAAGGGTCTCTTCAGGTGATAGATCTAGATAATGGCTACTATTGTGTGCGATGATAATGGCTACTATTGTGTGCGATTTAGCTCTCGCCAAGAATATGATTTTGTGCTTACTGGTGGACCTTGGTTAATAGCTGATCACTATCTAACCATACGCCGATGGATGCCTTATTTTAGATATCAGATGAGGCAACTATTGATAGAGTAGGAGCTTGGATCCGTCTACCTTTGTTACCTATAGAATTTTTCGATGATTTAGATGCTTGTCCTCTAAAGCAACCAGTACAAGAGCAGGTTCCTCCTCCTGGTGAAACCTCTCATGCCAACCCAAAGATAATTGATACCCGAGAACATGAGAATTCAATGTTTGTACCCTGGATGGTTGCGAAAAAAACCTCAACGGCGAAACTTTAATGCCAAGAAAAATTCAATTCCTGAGAAACCTAGTGTTCCATCGGCATCTCCTGATAATTTGCTCTAAAATCGGTTCCATTAATTCCATCATTTACTGCTCAAAAATCTAGTCCTACAATTGATGCTCACAAATCGGGTTCTTCGAGTGCTGCTGACCGTGCTACACTTAAAACAAGCCTTCAAGCTGCAGCGGCTTTGGCCAATAAATCCAACCCCAAGGCTAGATCCACCTCAAACAAGACTCCCATAAATGTATCTCAATCATCTGCCTCTCCCCTTGCTACCCCTGAGCCACAAATAGCCACCATTGATACCTCCCACATAGCTGGTATGAAAGCCACTACCCTTTTACCCCAAAACCAACTAATATCTACCTATATTTCCTTTGCTTCTTCTACTGACCATGTAGAGTTTGTGCCGGATTCTCCTGTTACCACATCTCAACCTTCTCTCCACCCTTCCCTTGGTAGTGAGGAGATCGGTATTGGGATAAATGGAGGAGCTATAGAAAAAGATATTGTTATGCAAAAAAAGATATTGTTATGCAAGATGATCCTACTCCTCATGAAGAAGATTTCTCGGCTACAAAATATTGATTGTTCTTGAACCTGATTGGCTCCTAACCGCAGTCTATGGTAGCCCGGAAGCTCATGACAGGAAAGGACTATGGAACTCACTTTCTACTGCAAGCAATCTCCATACACTACCTTGGATTGTATTAGGTGATTTTAATCAAGTTATTTCCTCTGATGAAAAAATAGGTAGGAAAGGTATCAATTTACATAACTGTCAGCTCATGTTGGACTGTTTGCGACATTTCAATCTAGTTGACTTGGAAACTTCTGGTCCCAAATTTACCTGGGCGAATAACAGGGATGTCCGAAACTACACTCGTATTAAGCTGTATTGTGTGAAGAATAGCTGGGATTAGACTCTGTTTTCTCTCCCTGATAAACAGGTTAAACTCTCGTCTGACTTGTCCTCTTGGAGTAAATCAGTTTTTGGTGACATAGACAAAAGAAAGCGGAGCCTTTATCTAGGAAGAAACTTTGGGTCCCCCTGCGTCGGTTCGTGAGAAAGAGAAGCCGTTGCGGTTCGCATTGGAGCTGCTGTCACTGTCCAAGTACTTCCTCTCCTTTATCAGTCGAGTTACTTTTCGTACCTCTTAGGCGAGCGACTTCTTTCACATCTCTATATTAATGAATCTAAGGCTTTATTCCCCGTGACTGGTTTTCTAAGAAGCTGACTTTCGAGAGCTAGTGTACCGGAGGTTAATCTATTCATATCTCCTTAATCGTTATTGGAAAAGACCTTGATTAAGGATTGACTGACTGGCATGCTTTGAAGCAGGTTAGGGTTGGCGCATATCGGTTGTGGATCTAATCAGCTCCATCAGACCGCCCGCCTTTTGTCGTTCGGATCCCCCTCCTCCGCCGACTCAGGAGCAGGCAAATTGAGATCCAAAGGCGGTCGAATCGACTTTCTATACGAAAATTTTCGACCTTTTTCGGAAGACTGAAGACCAATCTCGATCAGGTAGAAATCATAGGGTAGGTAGATTTCCATGTAAGACATGATTCCCTAATTTGAAAATAAGAACATTCATTACACAGAATAAGTGTTTTATGAAATGATGGATAGCGAAAGAGAGACTGAGAATCGCGGGCGATCAGGCGAGGAGGATGATCAATTGCAACGGAGCACAAAGAAAGTCAAGGCGGCGGAAGGGCCTTGTGATGGCAATGTCCCGGCTGCGCTTTCCTTTAAGAAAGCAATGATGGGAGTTAGGAAGAATCCTATTGCTAGGTTTGATGAGTTGGGGTCTTTGGAGTCAGATGAGGGTCTGATTCATATCGCACAAAAAGATGTCTGGCCCTTTCTTTCTCTCTCTGAGAATTTCAAGATCCACATTCGAAACCAGTGGAAGGACTGCATCCTAGTGAAGCTTTTGGGCAGAAACATCTCTTATAATGTTCTCTGTGATCGTTTGCATAAACTGTGGAACCCGAAAGGGGATTGGGATCTCGTTGATGTGTGTTCGGGTTATTGTGTGGCAAAGTTTTCATCTTTGGATGATTTGAGGAGGGTTATGGATAACGGCCCCTGGACCGTTTTTGGCCATTACCTTACGATTCGTAGATGGCAACCGGATTTTAATCCGGCCACGGCTACTATTGACTCCACCGCTCTTTGGGTTCGATTTCCTGCTTTGCCTATAGAGTACTTTCATCCGAGGATTCTTATGGCTATGGGAAAGACCCTGGTAAAAGCCATTATTAAAGTGGATACGAAAACTCAGTGTGCTTCGAGAGGGAGATTTGACCGGGTATGTGTGTAAGTGGAATTTAGCAAACCCTTGGTGCCGAAGGTTTTCTTCGAGGATCGATGGTTACCTGTGGAGTATGAAGGGCTTAAGCATATCTGCTTTCGATGTGGTAGAGCTGGAATAAGTGGGCAGTGTACCGCCTGCCCTGTTGAGGCGGTTACGGAGGTGAACCCGGCAGAGAAAGGGGATGAGACCGCTGCTAATGGTGATGTCCGGCATTCTGATGCCGCCCAGCTTGGTGGCCATCGTGAAGCTACGGTGAACTTGACCACAGGGGATTTCTGGCCTTGGATCTTAGTGCAACCCCGTAAACCTCGGAAGTCTTCAAATCAGAACCAAAAATCTCGGACTCCCTTAATGGCGGGTAGAGGGGATAAGGCAGGGTCTAGATTTTCGGCACTTGCCGAGGAAGGGGAACATTTGAATTTGCCTGATGAAAATAGTTTAAATGAGGAGAGAAATCAAATAGTGGAGGCTTGGGAAAAGGGTGTGTATAATAATACTAGTAAGGGTTCTGTTGGGCCTGGGGTTGGGGCTTTTAAGGCCCTTCGACAACCAAGGAGGGATGTTAATTTTGGGCCAAGGACAGCAGTACAAAAAAATGCAGATTTACCTAAAGCTTCGGGTAGCAGGGGACCTGACGCTGCCAAAAGAACTTCTGTCTATCGTTCTAAGTCTCGAGTATCTCTGGCTGAACATGACACAGTAGAGCCTGTCGATAGAGAGGAGAATTTAAGTGATTCTATTGAAGATGATGATTTAATGGAAGATAATTTCCATTCGCTTGGTTTAGATGCCGCAGAAAAAGGCTTGTATGTTCGCCTCCGAAATCCACCAGATCAAACTTTTTTGGGCCCAAAAATAGAGAGTTCAGTGGCTCCAACAGGGGGATAGAAATACCAGGTTCTTTCACTTATATACTATCTGCCGACGACGACGTAATAGAATTGCTATGCTTCGAGATAATGATGGTGGATGGGTCACGAAGAATGGTCCTCTTCAGGAACTAGTTCTTAACTATTATCGTGATTTTTATACTGCGGATGAGGAGGGGAGGTTGCCCTTGGAGACGGTGGTGCAGCCAATTATTTCGGGTATGGATACAAGTAATTTAGCCAGGGAGATCTCTCCTTCTGAGGTTCGAGTTGCTCTGTTTCAAATGAAAGCATGGAAAGCTCCTGGTGTTGATGGGTTTCAAGCTGGATTTTACCAAAAATGCTGGGAGTCAGTGGGGAAGGATTTGGTGAATTTGGTGCAAGATGCTTTTCGGACTGGTTCTTTTAATGTGGAGTTGAACCAAAGGCTCATTGTGTTGATCCCAAAAGTGAGCAATCCTGAATATGTGAAAGAGTTTCGCCCGATTAGTCTGTCTACTGTTGCGTATAAACTTATCACGAAGGTCCTTGTTAACCGTTTGAGACCTTTGTTGAGTGATCTGGTGGGTCCCCTGCAGTCAAGTTTCATTCCAGGCAGACAAGCAGCTGATAATATTTTTATCGCCCAAGAGATCATTCATACTATTAAAAAATCACGAAGTAAGAACGGGTTGATGGCTATTAAGATTGATTTGGAGAAAGCTTATGACCGTGTTAGCTGGACTTTTTTGCGTGATACGCTTGTGGCTTTTAATTTTCCACCTTCTTGGATTAAGTTGATCATCTTTTGTGTGTAAAATGCCTCGATGTCAGTGTTATGGAATGGAGAGAAGACAGAAGTTTTTCAACCTGGGAGGGGTCTCCGACAAGGCTCATTAAGACCTTACTTCTTTGTGCTTTGTATGGAGCGTCTTGGGCATCTTATTTTGAATGAGGTTCAAAAGGGGAGGTAGAAGCCAATTGTTATGGTACGTGGTGGGCCTTCAATTTATCACCTTTTTTTTGCTGATGATTTGTTCCTCTTTGGCCGTGCTACCGAGATGGAAGCTAACTGCATTCGGCGAGTTTTGGATGGATTTTGTGATGCGTCGGGTGCTAAAGTTAGCCTTGATAAGTCTAAGCTTTATATTTATCCTCATGGTTCTAGGAGAAATGCCCAGAAAGTGAGTGAGATTCTTGGGATTGGTTGTTCAAATGACCTTGGGAAGTATCTTGGAGTTCCGTTAATTCATGGCAGGGTTCTATTACAAAAGACGGCTTGGAGGTTTTTGATGGGATTCCTCCTCATGTTAATTATGCAGCCCGTGTGAGTGATTTTATAGATGATTTTGGCCAATGGAATTCGGACCTTGTCTTTGCGCAGTTGCCGCTGGATGCTGCCATGAAGGTTATTGCTTATCCTCTACCTCGAGTTGGGTCTCTTGCTGATACATATGTGTGGGCTAGCACTTCGAATGGTAAATTTTCTACACGATCAGCATACTTAAACTTGTTGAGAGAAGCTGGCACTTGTCTTGCAAGCAACATTAGTTGGCTATGGAAGTTGTCTATACCTTCCCGTTGGCTTTACTTTCTTTGGTTAGCATGGCGTGGTCGTTTGCTCACAAATGGTTTACGATGCCGATGGGCTTTGTCTGATGATGCCTCGTGTGTGTTATGCGGTCCTTCTATGGAGGATGTTCTTCATGTATTGAGGGATTGTCATGAGGCAAAGATGGTATGGGAACAGGTGCTGCCTAATCTCATTTGGTTGGAGTTTTCTTCGCTTACCTTAGAGGAATGGCTTCAACAAAATTTGGATATGGTAAGAAATATTGAACTTACCTTTACTGAGATTTGCAGGTCCAAAAGAGTACTTTGAGCTTGTGTGATAAGCAAATTCGTTGGCTGCCTCCTGCTTCTTCTTCCGTGAAATTAAATACGGATGGTGCTTCATGTGGTAATCCAGGTCTGTCTGGGACTGTGGGTTTGTTGCGTGATTCATCAGGAAATTGGATTGTTGGCTTT
>AWUE01011125.1:0-76920 GCA_001974825.2 Corchorus olitorius | reverse complement strand
AAAATTTAATCAATGTCATTTAAGAAATATATTTTAAAAATTATAATATAAGTTTTTTAATTAAATTAGTAAATTGATAAAAATAAAATAGGTATAAGGATATTAGATTTAATTAAATAAAAATACAGTTTTTTAGTTGAGTTTTTTTTTTGCCAAAAAAATAGAGTTTTTAGTTGAGTAAAACTATAAAAATATATTTAAAAAATTCTAATATATATAATATTTTTAATTAAAATAGTAAAATGGTAAAAATTAAATAGTTATAAGGATATTATATATAATTAAATAAAAAGAGAGTTTTTAGTTGAGTAAAACTATAAAAGTCTAAACAATGGCATTTAAGAAATATATTCGAAAACTAAGGGTATAATGGCGATTCAAAAGTTTTACAAGAGTATGTACTTTTTAATATAGTATAGATATATACGTACATATTCCTAGTCCTAATAGGATTAAATTTTAACCTTAAGAAACAATCAAAATATATAGCCAACGTACGGATATATATAATCCTAGTCCTATTAGGATTAAATTTTATTTCCAAATCCTACGCACCTATATATATAACTTTTCAGATTTAACCTAAATAATAAATTCAACGTCTAAACATCATCATTCTGAGGTCTCATCTTCTTGTTCTGTAGCCAATTTTTTTTTTTTTTCATTCTAATCAGAATTTCAGAATCACGATGACGGGAAGCAAGAGAAGGACTGCTTTGCTGTTGAGCCAAGATCAACATCAAAATACTACCATTAGAAAAGGTAAGAATGTGAAACTTCTCAAGAAACTCAACAAAAAGAAGTCTAATCCTGTTAATGGAGATCAGTGGCGGAGTCAGGATTTCGATTTTGGGGGGGGGGCCATAAAGACTTGTACCTGGCTAAGGCCATAAAGACCTCCAAGGCTAAGAAGAATATCTCTTCTATCAAATTTGTTTGAGAGAAAAGATTTTTCGGTGATTTTGGGAGTAGGATTTTGGTCACTACCATTAGTGGATTTGCATGATACTATTCTTTGGATGAACTTAGGTTTTTGCTTTTGAGCTATGGAGAGTTGGGATGTTCTTGGAAGGATTGAAGAGGCAAAGGAAATGGGAATGACAGTGTTAGAAGTAGTTGTGGTGGATGATGATAAAAAAGACAAAGCCGTGTTTTTTAGTATGATGAAGATTGAGAGAGCTTTGCATAGCTTTTATAATTAACCAACTAAAATTTAGCTACCCCACATGTCAAGCAAAATATCAAGCAAAAAAAATCATCAAAGTGTCAACTCTGATTAAGAGATATTGCATTTGAATTAAGATATACCATGTTTTCTTTGAAAATACAAGCCGCGTGTCAATTTCTTATTTGCTCACGCACTTTTTTTTATGGTGTAACTCACGCTCCATTTGTATTAACATAATGAACCTATTTGAGCCTTCCCGAAAAGTTGGGACCCTTATTTGGCCTTTTTTAAAGTTCGTGCCCTTATTTGAGATTTATGGCAAAGTTCAGGGACCTATTTGAAATTTCAGCCAAGAGGAAAGTGTATGTAAATTTTCATTTTGTCGAGTGAAGGTGCTTAATGCAATTAACGAAGATCTCGGGTATGAGATTAGATTAATTTTAGATAGAAATGTCATTATATCATTATGACTCAAAAGAAAATAGATGTTGGAAAAATTTGTCTTCATTTGTGGTCTAATGTGACTTAACTCCAAACTAATTGAGATTCAATGTAACTACCGAGGGATTGAAACTTTTGAGTGATAATGATATCATGACATAAAATAGCAAAACAATATGGTTTTTTCAATTTTAATTTCTATCTAAAATGAATCCAACTAATTTTCTGTCTCCGTTGATATATGCACATCAAATTCAACTAAATATAAACAACTTCTTTTTAAATTCTTTTAGAGTGTGTTTGGATGAGGAATTCTTAAAATTTCAAAGATTTTTAAAAAGAAAGAATTTTGAAATGTATCATTTTGAAATGCTAACTTTTAAAAATCTTAGTTTAGATGAAGATTTTCATGAGGAGATTCTGAGATATTCATAATTTTTTAGTAAAATAATAAATTTAATTATAAAAAATAACATTAGAAGAATAAAAATATGCAATATGGATATCATTGGATTTGTAATAATGTATATATATTTTTAATAAAATTTAGAAGTGAAAACACATCTTTTAAAAATACATTTTTATCATTTAAGTTAAAAAATATAAAAATTTTATAAAAAAAGGAAAATTAGTTAATGTGGTGGTTAAACCGTTAAGGTAAAAAGAAGAAGATTTTTCAAAAGACACCATATTACATGGATTTTGGAGAGAGGTTTTGGGCCCTCTAAAAATCCCTCTCCAATCTCCTAAGATTTTAAAAAACCCAACTATAATTTTGCCAAACCAAGTTTTTCAAATTTAGATTTTAAAAAATCCCTATCAAAATGAATCTCCCTCTCGAATATCCTCATCCAAACACACTCTTAGGATCATCCTAAAACGGGGTCTTTTTAGGATCCCATTAAAATGATGCCACCTAATCAAATTTGAATCTCCATCAAGATATATTTTACACCCTAGCTTACCATATTAACTCTTACTAGAATTTCCCGGCCGCGCTTCGCGTGCGGCTGTTTTGATTTTATAAGTTCTTTTAAGAAAATTCTGTTAAGAAATGAAATTTATAATTAATTTTATAAGTATTTGATAATTTATTTTATAGAATTGTTTTAGTAAAATGAATCTTCAATTTCTCCCTTCTAATTAATTCGGTTTATAATATTATCCTTGCATTCATTGAACAGCGGAGGAAGGAGGATGAATGTCTTTTAATCTTTCCAAACTATAATTAATTTATTATTATAATACACAAAAAATTAATGTTGCATACTAATAATACACAAAAAAATAACTATTGAATCAACACAAACATAATAAACAAAGTATTAGAAAACAAAACAAAGTAAGTAAGTAGAGAATTGAAGTATGGAGAGAGACAATAGAATATTGAGAAGAAGAAAATATGAAGAATGGGAGAAATTGTTCTTATTCATCTTATTCCATAACAAAGTAAGTGGCATATTTATAGGCACATAGATACATCACCATAATTATAAGGGGATGAACTTAGTACATAGGTATATGTGTATGAATGAACCAAGTCATCAATCTTATCATTGCTTTAATTAGATTCATAGACATCCACAACATACATGTATATTCATAACAAATTTATAATTAATTTATAATTATTTGATAATTTATTTTATATAGGAAAGGGGATGAATGTCTTTTAATTTTTCCAAAGTAAATGAATAAAAATATAATAAACAAAATATTAGAAAATTAACGATTGACACTTGTCAAAGAAACCAAATGCCATGTGGCGCTCAATGAGGACCTTGCACATAAAATTAATAGTAGGTTTAATTTATTGCATATATCAATCAATCAAGTGCATTAATTCACTTGATTCTAGTTAAGATTGAATTTTTCTAGTGAAAATAGGTTTTTTGTCCCAACGTTAGGAATATGTAATATACTACTATTTTTTAAGAGTAAGTTTTATTATTAAAAATTACCATAATTAAACACACTCCTTTTTTAAAAAAAAAAAATCGGTTCTATCAACCAACAGATAAGTGATAACTCTAGACTTCTAATTTCTTTTAATTAGTAGGTAAAAAATTATTTTAATTAATATTTATTAATCAAAAAATCAACTTCCTAATTAATATTATGAAATAATATATAATTTTTTAAATCTCCAAACACAATAAAAAATAGCAAGAGAGATTTTCAAAAATTACCTTGAAATATTAAACAATTAAACCCTAATTTTGTTTAATATTTTTTAAAAAATATATTTCTCATCTTATCAAATTTTTTATTATGGTTCGGTACATTTTTTTCCCTGTTACTTTTGTATGTTTGTTGCCTAATTAAGGTGAAAGTAAATATAGAATGAATTAAAAGTTGATTTGATGAGGGAGAGTGTAGAATACATTTAGTGATCTCTTAAAATTGATTAGGTGGCATCATTTTAATGGGATCCTAATTAGGATCATCCTAATAGAATTTAAACCCTTTCCAAATTTAGGATTAATGTAACAATACATCCCTTCCTAATGGAACATGAAAAAATATAGAATGGTGACCATTTCCTTAATTTCAACTAGAGAACTTTCACTGTAACATTATCTTTTATTTCTTAGAAGTTTATAAATTATAAAGTGACTATAATGATAATAATGAATATATATACTATATATTATTTTTAGTGACTATGGAAATTACTTAAAGGCCAAATTGAGGATTAATGCGGTGCCTTCTTTTGGCTTTTTTGGTCTTTTCTCACTTTTCGGGTGACTAAAAAGGCATTCGATGAATTTCCTCCCTTACTTTTCCTGCTGCCATTTTTTTGTAATTTAGTATTTTATATTTATGATTAAGTGTGTTTTAATTACATATTAATTGTGTGTGGATATTAGGATTTACCGGTTCAACTTTTCTGCCGGAATTCCAAAGGATTGGTGCTATAAATGTATCTGCAATAATGGTAGATTCATGGGTAAATTATTGACATTCCAGTTCTATTTTCCTTTCGTCTTCATTTCTATTTGGGTGGGTTTCTTTTTCCTTAACATTTCTCTGAATTGGTTTCACATGGACACCGTTATGTTTCCTAAAATTTCCAGGTGGACGTTGATAAGATCCTTCCATTTAATCTAGCAGCGCCTTAGGATGGCATAACCTAAAATGGGGAGCTTTCACTTCTCACCACAACATTTTGAGGTAAATCTGGATTTATTTGTTGATTATATTTTTTGATACTTAAATTTAACATTTCCTTATTCCTATTTTATTTTACAAAAAAATTTATATTTATCATTCGACTTCCCTTTTATTGAGGTTTCCATTAGTTGCTTATGTTTAGTATATTTCTACATTTCCAAAAGCACAGTTAACCAATGTTAAGTACAATCATTTTGTGATGCATTGTGTAAATTACATATGCTCCTGCAAATGCTCTCAACTAATTCAATTTTCATACGACAACTATACATGCTCCTTGACTACAAAAAATTAGGCCTTCATTATGCAGAAGCCAAATTCTTTCACCTACCCGAGTTCATTAATTTAACAATTGCAATTAAGATTAAAAAATGACTACAGTGTGCTATGTTTTTTTAGATAATCAACATACATTTCAAGCAACAATTAATATTAGCTTTATTTTGATATAGAGATGGAGGAGTAGAATATTAGTTTTATTTTGATGAATTACCTAGAGATGGAGTAGAATTTAGGTAATGCACTTTTAGAATGAAAAAGAGGTCATGTGTTTTACTTTATATGTGTGAATTATTTGTTTCGATGTATGAGTTTCTCCTAACTGATTAACTTACAGCCAATACAATATCTTCTTACAAACCGACTTAAACAACTACAAAATATATAGTTCTAATAAGAAGATGACTGCAGCGCAAGCGCAGACCGCCCTACTTGTATACCTTATTTGAAATAATGGTAATAAAGTGATGGATAGTTGGAGACTTTAAAATTAGGGTGCATGCTTTTATTTTTGAAATGAGTTATGAGTGTGTATGGGCTTGACTTTGAAGTGAGATAATTTTTCTTTCAAGCTAATAAAGAGACTAAAAATTATTTATAATTTTCATAGAATATAATTTTTGGGAGGGCCATCTTATTTTTTTGGGAGGCCAAATATAAAAATTAACATTTCTTTTATATATTAGATACCTATTCAATAATTTTTTTTTAAAACCTTTGGGGGGGCCATTGCCCCCCTTGCTTCTACATGGCTCCGTCATTGGCAACAAGGATCATCAAATGAAGTTGCTGCAATTGGGAAGGTGTTGGTGGATAGCTCAAACCTGTATGATTATGTTGGGAACCCAATGTTCCGTGGAGAGAGCATATATGATCAGACTACAGTTGGAGTTGTGATGGGTCTATCTTGCTCTTCCATGGGTGCTGGTTCAATTTCCTACTATGAAACAACTTAGGTTGAGCAAGGAAAGGGGAAAGGGCCCCTTCATATCACTGGTAAACTTGGAGATGTTATGAAAGAAAGTGCACAGATTGCTTACACAGTTGCTAGATCCATTTTACAGGAGAAAGAGCCGATAACCCTTTCTTTGCCAATTCCAAGCTTCATGTCCATGCTCCAGCAGGGGCAACCCCAAAGGACGGGCCTAGTGCTGGTTGTGCCATGGTCACTTCCATGCTATCTCTTGCCATGAACAAGCCTGTTAGGAAAGATCTAGCAATGACTGGGGAAGTCACTCTAACCGGGAGGATTCTACCAATTTGAGGGGTAAGCTTTAAAGACCTTTTCTTTGTCTTTTTATATGTCGAAATATCTTTACTATGTGAAGTTCCTTCTCTATATTGGTAATTGTTTATGCATTAGATCAATTCTTTCGGTCTGTTGGACTGTTAGATAGTTTCCCTTTGGCTTGTTAGCCTTTTTGCCCTCTGAATTCTATTGTGTGAAGGACATTTTGCACCCTAAACTTCCCAAATTCAGGACATTTTACCCTAACGGAGGGGCTGTCTCGAGTTTTGTTTAAGGGGCAAAATGTTCTTAGCCCCATAGTTTAAGGGGTAAAAAGGTTAATAAGCCTAAAGTTATATGGTTATCTGTACATTAATCAGATTGTGTTAGACAAATATTTCTCCTCCATTCATCTCTATCTAATAAACTTGATAAATTTTGCAATGATCAGTTGAAGGAGAAAAACATTAGCAGCAAGGATGAGCAAAGTGAAGACATTCGTATTACTATTTGGTAATAGACTGGATTTTGACGAGCTGCCTGCAAATGTTAAAAGGCTAATTGCTCAATTAAGGGCAAAACGTTTCTGTCTCAGCCTAACTTGGGGCACAACATTTCAATTTGGTCTATTTGGGGCAAAACGTCCCGAAACCGCGTCAAATAGGGGCAAGCCGTCTAATTGAACGGAAGGTGTGTTTCACACATTAATACGGCGCGTTAAGGCATATAAGGCTGACACGTGGCAATTTAATTTCAAAATTTAAATTAAATTATTTTGATTTAAACAGAAATTAAAAGGAAAAAAAATCCTTTTTCCCTAAATGAAAAGGCAGCGTTTTCATCCAAATATAAAAGGGTTTGGATGTTAGTTTTTTTGTTCTTATTTTCTTCTTCTGTTGAAAACAAAAATCTCTCTTCATCTTCTCCTCAATCAGTTCATCTTCTGGAAAAATCTTCTCTGATTAAAGGAGCCTCTAAAATCAACGATTTCCAGCCATAAATGAGCGTTGATTTGCGAAAGTATTTTTGTGGACTTGTTTGAAAACGCTTAGTTTAAGTTTCTGCCTTAGGCTTTGTTATTTATTTATGGTTGTGTTTTGTGTTTGTTATGTTGATTTTGGGTAAAAAATCGATTTTGGGTATTGGGTTTATGCAAAAAGTGTTGTATTATTAGTTATTTGTATGAATGGGTTCTGGGTTTGTGATGACTTTGAAAATTTAGGGTTTGTTCATCAGTTAATTTGCGAATTAGGGTTTCTCGGTTAAATTGAAAGAGATGAGCTACTAAGGGTAAAAGGTTTTCGGATTTTACAAATAAGGGCAAAACCTTTTGCAATTTTTTGAATTTTCTGGAATGTTTTTCTTAAGTAGTTTTTGCTGGAATGAGTTTGTTGTATGTGTTTAATCTATTTGCATCTATCATTTCTCTATTAGTAATGAAGTGTGTTGATTTATTGTTTTATTTGTTTTTTGATTTTTCAAAGCTTGGAGATAGATTTATTGTGGGCATAACCCTATAAGTTGCCAAAATCCTCCATTGTTACCAGAAAACCCAAGCTTCAAATGAATTTGGCTAACCCAGATTTCTTTTATGACCATTTTAAAGCCATTCATTCTTTATTCTTTTTTTTATTTCGTTTTTTAATTTCTCATTTTAAATCCAATTTCCTAAATTACTTTTTAATAATTAAAAAACCTTTTTACATGAGTCAACGGCGCCACGTCAGCATTCGTAACTCTAACGGCGTGTTTCAGCCACTCTCGAAAAGGTTTTGCCCCAATTAGACGGCTTGCCCCTATTTAACGCGGTTTCGGGATGTTTTGCCCCGAATAGATCAAATTGAAACGTTGTGCCTCAAATTAGGCTGAGACAGAAACATTTTACCCTTAATTGAGCAATTAGCCATGTTAAAAAGGCTTTGATGTTCACATTATAGATCACTGATATTTAAATTGGCATTCGTATATGACGATAATAACACGGGAAAATAGTTAGCTTTGTTATTTTTTCTTATTGGCTTAATAGATATTTTGACCCTGAACCTATAAGAAAGAAACCAATTGGGCTTTCGGGGAGGAAATTGGTTAAATTTTTTTTTTGTATCCCAAACGGTATCCAAGGGTTTGCCCTGACTAATCCAGATCCGACCCGCGTTGCGCACCTGGTTATGGTGGGTGAGTCTCCCAACAGGGGCAGCTGCGTACGCAAGGTCTCGAACCTGAGACCTGCTTAAGCTGGAACAAGCCGCTTACCACTTGATCCAATCCCTTGTTGGTATTGGTTAAATTTTGTTAATAAATGAAATGTATTGTACCCATACCATTTTCCATATGTAAAAAAGGGCTATTTATCTTAACGGAATTGAACCAATTTCCATCTAAAATGGATAATTTGTCCATTTGTTTACAAATTTACACAAATTTAGGCGTGGAAATTTATGGCTAATTATTTGTCCATTTTTTACAAGTCAAAGGCCAAAGTGTCTATTAAGCCTTTTCTTATTCATTCCAATTGTTTCTTCAATTATTTCAAGCAAGCATATGTAATTTTAATTTAAAATAAATGTTAAGACATTGGATGCTAATGGGATAAAAATTAAAAAGGGAGAGGACCTTGGCCTAGTAAAAAATAGTTTAGATATTAAAAACTCATTTTTTTTTTGCAATTAAAAAAATTAAAAAAAAATTGTGATGGAATAATTGACCTACCTCACTTTGTCTGAAGGAGAATCATCATCAAGGAAGATTATAAGGAATTGTTAGGATTTTTGACCCAATTCCTTATTAGATTTGGATTAGGATTTTTCTAGAGTTTTTTGATTGGTGGACAAGAATCCTAATAGAAAAGGGATTCTTGGAGTCCAAGTTTATGTTAGTATAAATAAGCAGTTTCTGTTTAGATTTTTGTGTGTGAGAATAGAAAGAGTTGTATTGTTGTGAGAGAAAGCTAAGATAGCTTTAGGTTGTTGTGGGAGAATCACCCATGTTGGGTTGATTAGATTGAGAGTTTGCTATAGAGATTGTTATGATTGTTGATTGTAATTGATTGATTTGATAGTGCAGATTTATGGCATAGTTCCACAAGAAAATTTTGCTTTGTTGTTTCCGCTTTAATTATTCGTTTGATTAATTCCTGGGATATCCGAAAGTTACAATAAGTGGTATCAAGAGCCTGGTTGATTGAAGATGACAGAAAGCAACGAATCAGCTTTGAAGTTTGAGATTGAGAAGTTTAATGGAACGAACAGTTTTCAGATGTGGCAGAGTACAGTAACAGATGTGTTAGTACAACAAGGATTGGGAGATGCGCTTGAAGCTGATAAGCCTTTTGCGATGAATGACAACAAGTGGAGAGATATTCAACGAAAAGCAGTAAGTACAATTTGTTTGTCTCTTGCTACTGAAATTAAGTATGATATGTTAGATGTGAAAACCCCAAAGGAGTTGATGGATAAGTTGGAGTCGATTTATATGTCAAAATCGACTACTAACATGTTGTGTTTGAAGAGAGAATTATTTGGATTGAAGATGAAAGCAGGAACAAGTTTAAGGGCGCACCTAAACGAGTTCAATAGATTAGTTACTCAGCTGGCAAGTGTGGATGAAGTCATGAAAAAGGTTGATAAAGCAGTTTTGTTGATTAATTCTCTTACCGACAGGTATGATCCTGTGACTAGAGCTTTGATGGTTGGTAGGAAAACCCTGAGCTTGCAAGATGTGACTTCTGCAATTTTTGAGTATGATAGATTGAAAGAAACTGAAAAGAAAGATGAAGAGAATTGCGTTCTGATGGTGGACCGTGGAAGATCTAATGGAAGAGATTATAAGAATGATGCGAGATCAAAGGGTAGATTCAATGAAAGAGGAAGATCAAGTTCGAGGCCAAGAGTAGATATGAGTAGCAAGGAGTGCTATTATTGTCATGAGATGGGGCACATAAAAGCCTACTGCAAGAAGTTAATGGAAGATTTGGGGGATTTCATGAAATCTAAAGAGAAGAATAAGGGTGGTGTTAATATTGCTGCTGCAGATAGCTGTGAGGAGTATTCTGATGAAGATGTTGTTTTGATGGTGCAAGAAGAAAAGAAAGACACTAGAGATATGTGGGTGTTTGATTCTGCTTGTTCCGAACATATTTGCACAAAAAGAGAATGGTTTTCGAAGCTTGAAAAGTGTGATAAGGCTGTTTACATGGCTAATAATGGTGAAGAAAAAATTGAAGGTATTGGGAGTGTGAAACTTCGTTTGCATGATGGAAGTGTCAAGATGCTTGGGAAAGTGAGGTATGTTCCAAACTTTACAAGGAATTTGATTTCGCTTGGAAAGTTGGATAGCTTGGGTTATGGATATTCTTGCCGAGGTGGAGGCTTGAAGATCACCAAAGGTTCGATTGTGATGAAAGGAGTGAAGAATTCAAATAATTTGTATGAGTTGATTGGAAGCACAATTAGAGGAGATGGATCGGTATCTTCGCATCAAATTGAGAAGAAGGATGTGGATTTGCTAACAAAGAAAAAAGTCACTTTTGTGGATTTGGTCAAAGGGTGGAGCAATTAAGCTTTGATGAAGGAATTTGAGTCAAGGTGGAGATTGTTAGGATTTTTGACCCAATTCCTTATTAGATTTGGATTAGGATTTTTCTAGAGTTTTTTGATTGGTGGACAAGAATCCTAATAGAAAAGGGATTCTTGGAACCCAAGTTTATATTAGTATAAATAAGCAGTTTCTGTTTAGATTTTTGTGTGTGAGATAGAAAGAGTTGTATTGTTGTGAGAGAAAGCTAAGATAGCTTTAGGTTGTTGTGAGAGAATCACCCATGTTGGGTTGATTAGATTGAGAGTTTGCTATAGAGATTATTATGATTGTTGATTGTAATTGATTGATTTGATAGTGCAGATTTGTGGCATAGTTCCACAAGAAAATTTTGCTTTGTTGTTTCCGCTTTAATTATTCGTTTGATTAATTCCTGGGATATCCGAAAGTTACAACAGGAATTACCTACCTTCCATTTGGCATTATCAACCGTTAGAATTACTTTGATTGCAAGATTAATCTAATTAGCATGGTTTATCCCACTATATAAGGGAAGCTTATTTCCACACTCTCACTTTTTATTCTACCCGAATAATTATTATAAGAATTCATTCTTGTTCTTATGTTCTTCTCTCTATATTTCATAACAATAATATTAATTAACCGGATTTAAACTAAAAAAATACTCAGCGATTTTTCTTTCTTTCCACAAACATGACAAATCCTTGGAAAGGTAAGGACAAAAGTTAAAATTTATTGGAAAGAAGAACTCCGTTGGAAGTGGAACATGAGTTTTTTTTTTTTTTTTTGGTAAAGGAAGAAGAAGTAGGTTTATATAATTGTGTTTTTATGTTTTTGAACTATGCATGTGTGACCCTTGCCATGTATACTTCTCTGTGCCTTGATATTGCAGCAAAGTTTGAGGAAAGAGTTGAACCAAATAGAGAGAAATACCCACCGAATGTCCTGCGAGTTATACAAGGGGAACTAAAGAAACTAGAACAGTTAGAGGCAAGTTCGAGTGAATTTAATGTAACTTGTGACTATCTCGATTGGTTGACACTACTTCCTTGGGGAAATTACAGGTTTGAATATTACTCTTGCAAAAGGAATACATATTAATTAATTGATATTCTCACATGCAAATTAAAATTACATCTCCAATTAATGTTTTGCAGTGAAGAGAAGTTTGATATTATACGTGCACAGAAAATTCTTGATGAAGACCATTATGGATTGACTGGTGTTAAGGAAAGAATATTGGAGTTTATAGCTGTTGCAAAACTCACAGGAACTTCACAAGGTTTGTAGAGTTTTTTTTTTTTTTTTGGTGAGATGAACCTTATTATTAAACATATTATATAAAGGCTGATTCATGATGTTTGATTAATGTGACAGGTAAAATTATCTGTCTGTCCAGCCCAACTGGAGTGGACAAAACTAGTATTGCTCGTTGCATTGCCCGTGCTTTGAACCGTAACTTCTTTCGGTTCTCTGTTGGAGGACTGTATGATGTCGCGGAAATTAAGGTAGTAATTTACATTAATTATACTACTTTTCTTGTGTCTTACATGATCATGATTCTATTGATCTGTTTTTGTAATAATATCCTAATTTACATTCAGGGGCAGCGTCGGACCTCTACTGGTGCTATGCCAGGAAAGATGGTGGAGTGCTTGAAAAATGTGGGGACATCAAATCCTCTTATTTTAATTGATGAGATTGATAAGGTATATATATATGTTCAAACTCTTTTCATAATTTGATGATTCATTCATCCCTTACTTCCTTGGATATGGGTATTACAGAATAGTACCTATATATAGATATATAAATAATGGTTAACCAATTCAAATTTATTTATATGATGGCAGTTGGGCAAAAGTAAGGCTGGTAATCCGGCAAGCACTGTGATGGAACTCCTTGATCCTGAGCGAAATGCCAACTTTGTGGACCACTATCTTGATGTTCCAATTGACCTATCAAAGGTATATGTTGGCTTGGATGATCTATTTTACCTTACTTTGCCTTTTGATTACTAAGCATTTGTTCCTCACATGCATTTTTTTTTTGTTTCCCACCCGGTATCGAGAGCTTAGCTCAGACTAATTCAGATTCGATCCCTCACATATTATTGAACATTTGGTTTCAGGTTCTTTTTGTTTGCACAGCAAATGTTGTGGGCAAGACACCAAAATCTCTCCGGGACAGAATGGAGGTCATTGCTATTACCGGGTACAGTACCGATGAGAAAATGCACATTGCCCGAGACTACTTGGAGAAAACTGCACAAGAAGCATGTGGTGTCAAGCCTGAACAGGTTTTTTTTCCATTATGAGCTATAACATTAACAGAGTCTTTCTAGATTCAAAGGGTTTATCATCAATTTTAGCATCATGTTATTTTGAGTATATTTTGACTTGTCTTAAATCTGCTCCTACCAGGTTGAGGTAACTGATGCAGCTCTTCTTGCCCTGATAGAAAACTACTGCCAAGAAGAAGGGGTTCAAAAACTTCGAAAGCAAATAGTAAAGATCTATCGAAAGGTTTGCTTAACTACCCATCATATGATAATTAACAAACAATATAGGGGTAGTTTCTTTTTTTTTGGTACTTGATGAGGCTGCTATAGGGATCGAACCCTAGCCACTGGAACTAAGAGTCCAACATTCTGTCATCATGCCAAATGCCCGATGGCAGGGTAGTAATGTGGAATCTATGTTGATGTATATTAATTGTAGATTGCTCTTCGACTTGTGCGACAAGGATCATCAAATGAAGCTGCTGCAATTGAGAAGGTGTTGGTGGATAGCTCAAACCTGTGTGATTATGTTGGGAAACCAGTGTTGAGTGGAGCGCGCATATATGATGAGACACCAGTTGGAGTAGCGATGGGTCTATCTTGCTCTGCCATGGGTGCTGGTTCAATTTCCTACTATGAAACAACTCAAGTTGAGCAAGGAAAGGGGAAAGGGGCATGTCACTGGTAAACTTGGAGATGTTATGAAAGAAAGTGCACAAATTGCCCACACAGTTGCTAGATCCATTTTAAAGGAGAAACAACCCAATAATTACTTTTTTGCCAATTCCAAGCTTCATCTCCATGCTCCAGTTGGGGCAACCCCAAAGAACGGGCCTAGTGGTGGTTGTGCCATGGTCACTTCCATGCTATCTCTTGCCCTGAACAAGCCTGTTAGGAAAGATCTAGCAATGACTGGGGAAGTCACTCTAACTGGGAGGATTCTGCCAATTGGAAAGGTAAGCTTAAAGCACCTTTTCTTTCTTTGTTTATATATGTCGAAAAAAATTTACTATGTCAAATTACTTCTCTATATCGGTAGCTTCTTCCTGCATTATATCTATTTTTTCGGTCTGTCAGACTGTTAGATAGTTTCTCTCTGGCTTGTTAGCCTTTTCGTCCCCCTAAATTATTGCGTCAATGACATTTTGCGTCCTAAATTTAATATCTCAATAACTTGCCCCTTTTGAATTTCCAAATTCAAGATATTTTACTATTTTATCATTAATGGAGAGGCAACTTGTTTTGAAATTGGGAAGTTCAAGGGATAAGTTGTCTCGATTTTAGTTTAATTAGGAAGTAAAATGTCCTTATTAGTCCCATAATTCAGGGGACAAAAAGGCTAATAAACCGTTTGAGGTCTGGATGAGATCGATAAAGTTATATTGTTATATTGTGTTAGACATATTTTTCTCCTCCATTCATCTCTATCTAAACTTGATAAATTTTGCAATGATCAGGTGAAGGAGAAAACATTAGCAGCAAGGAGGAGCAAAGTGAAGACACTCATATTACCGTTTGGTAAGAAACGGGTTTTTGACGGGCTGCCTGCAAATGTTAAAAAAGGCCTTGATGTTCACTTTGTAGATCACTACAGTCAGATATTTAAATTGGCATTCGAATATGACGAGAATAACATGGGAAAATAGGTTTCTTATTCAAATGCTTTATTCTTTGTAATTGATTCGATTAACAAAACCCAATTTTGTAGTATTGTGTTGTGTTACATGATTTTTCTATATGGAAATCAAAGTAGAGCACACATTTGAGATCAGTTGTTTCTCAGCCAAGGATGGCTTTCAGGATAAATATACCCTAAAGTTTATACAGAGTGTCACTTTGCACTCCATTTTTTTATTTTGATCATATTGTATCATAATGTTTTATTTTGGATATTTTGCATCCTCTGTTATGGAAAATGGTTACAATGCTGACGTGGCATATCATGTGGCAATTTTATCCGTCAAGTATTTAACGAATTTTCGGTAACGTAGGATGCAAAATATTCCCAAAATAAAATATTAGGGTGCGATATGATCAAAATAAAAAAATCGAGTGCAAAGTGATAGTCCATATAAACTTTAAGATGCATTTTGGCATTTAAGCCAATTAATAAGAAACAAAAATTTGGAACAAGAGAAATAGAGTAGCAAAGACATTTTGACCCTGAACCTATAACAAAGGAACCAATTAGGCTTTTTGGGAGGAAATTGGTTCAATTTTGTTAATAAATGAAATAGCCATACCAACTTCCATATAGAAAAAGCTTGCCGTCTAATTGTTAATGGAATTTAATCAATTTCCATCTAAAATGAGTATTTTGTCCTTTTTTTTTTTACAAATTTAGTTGTGGAAGTTCGATGGCTAATTATCCATTTTTTACAAGTTAAAGCAAAAATATATATTAAGCCTTTTTTTTTTCATTCCAAGTTTCTTCAGTTATTTCAAGTAAGCATATAATTTTAGTTTTAAAAAAAAAGTTAAGACATATTGGATGCTAATGGGATAAATTTCAGGATTCCCATTTCCAAGCATGTAAGCAACGAAAAAGAAAAAAATGGGAAAATCAAATAAGAACTTTATATTATACTATATATATATATAATATAGTAGTATGTATAAAAGGAATTCGAAAGGCTTAAGTTGACATTATAGAAGATAAAAAATAAAAATAAAAATTATACGCATTTGAGATCAGTTGTTTCTCAACTAAGACTGGTTTTCAGGCCAAATACTAAGAATCAAAAATTTAGAACAAGAGCCATCAGGCATTTGGCCTGGTGGTAGAGTACTGAACTCTTAGTTCCAGCCTACCTAGACCAAGAGGTCTTAGGTTCAACTCTCATGAAATGTGAGTTTGTTTGTAGTTTATTTATGGTATAGTTTCTAGTTTGGGTTGAATTCTCATTTAGATGTTTAGGTATAGAGGGGAGGAGTTTGTTGGCTGCTAGATTAGCATTTTGGTATTGTAGCTAATCATGTAACAGTGTACGGGTCTATCTATACGTTTGTAATCTCAATCTCTTTAAGAAAATTTAGAACAAGAGATTTAAGTAGCAAACTTTTTATTTTCTTAATTCCAGCTATTCATTTTTATTTATTTTCAGTTATTATTCAAAGTAAACATAAACATATTGTTGAGTTAACAAGTGATGATACATGTTGGATGTGAATGGGCTACAATTCCAAAAATTGGAAAATTAAATAAGATTTATATTATAGTTATGAGCCACATGTTGGTGGCTAGTGCTTTCTGACAGAAGCAAGTTTTCTTACATAGTTATATCAATGGAAGCAGCTGGAGAATCCCGAAAGAAATCATTTTGGCCTCTAAATATATATATGGGATTATTGGATATAAATTTCAAAGTGGGTTGGTGGCATTTCAATACTTATGTTGACTAAATAACAAGGAAATTAGCCTTATTATAGGCTTTATTTTCAGTTTTTCCCCCTTTTCTACCAACTTGAGCCATGAGGACTCAGGCTAGCTAGCATGCTTGACTTGGGACTTTGGAGAAGGAAAGAATGATCATGCTTTGACTCCATAATTAGACAACCAAAAATTACATTTTCAAATGATCAAATGTAGTAATTTTCCTTTTCTTTTGAAGGTTAAGATGGTATGAATTTAATCATTACTAGAAAGGGAGTGACTCTTTGGCTAAAATTAATGATTGGTTAATTTCCACAAAATTAATGATGTCAAATTGTCAATATCATAAAGACTTTATTAGTAAGCTGAAATAGTTAATTAGCACGCTCATTAATCATAAATTGTGATGAAAGTAGGGTTACAAGCCTAATATCCAATCGGAATAATGCCTTTTTGATAGCCATATCCCCTTGCGAAGATCATTGTGGAAGAGCAAGATCTAATAATTTTTGTTAAAACCTCAAGAACAAGATATTATTAAGTCATTGCTAGCTAGATTGCCCACAAACTATAGTGTAAGTTGCATGCGTAGATTAATTAAGCATGAATTAAGATGAAATCTCCAAAGATACTAATGCATGCACCTTCTTCAAATTGTAAGAATTTGAAGCAAATTAATTAGATCCCACCCAAGATTTCTTGCTTTTGCTTTAACTTGAATACTTAATATTTAATTTCTTCATGTCACTTGGAAAATCCCCATGTGATTTAATTTCCATGTAAATCACAAAATACCCAAAATGCCATTTTTATATATAATATGGTTAATGCAAAAGTGAGTCAAGCATACGATTGATCATCATTGGATAAGGAAAGAAAAGATAGAAGATTTTGAGGGGGCCATTCTTTTGTCATACTTCCACCAAAAGAGAAAAAATTAATCAATTATTATAATTTGTAAGTATTTAGGAGTTGTTTTCAAGCCATCAAAGACTTGGGGATGACCACTACTTCACTATCAAGTATCAAACTTGTGCTTCTCAATTCTCATCAATGAAAAAGGTGCCATAATTTGATTGGGCACATGAAATTTTGTAGTCACAACTCTCACATAATCAACCTTTTTCTCTTTTCCTTCTTTTTTTTTGGTATGAATTTCTCATTCTTTTCCCTACCCATTACCCCATGAAATCATAGCAAAGTGTGAAGTGAGCAAAGCAATTTGTAAGCCTCCTTTTTCAGTTTATATCAGGCTACCTAACTAACATTATCCACTTCTTCTAGCTATGGCCCTTGGCACAGCCGACTCAAATATCAAATCCTTTCCCCCTCATGCACTACTTGATTGTCAAAAGGTCACAAGAAACTTTTTTGACAATGTGAATAATCTTCTATTGGCTTCCTCCTTGGGTAAGGATTTATTCAATTTATTTGGGTACTTTCCATTCTTAGTGAATTAATAATACATGTATGCTTTACTATATAAAATAATCTACATAAAGCAAGAAGAATGATGCAACAAATCTAGACTCTTAGCATATCCATAGAATATATTAATAGAATATTGTTCATTGCACACGCTTTCATGTATAAAAGCTTGGTGAAACAAATTTTTGCCAAATAAACAATGAAAATATATATGTAATTAAAAAAAATTCAATTTTTCTCTCTATAAGCTAAAAGCAATGATTATTTCCAGAGATGATTAAAGGAATGCCCACATAGTTTTCTCTTGGGTAAAAGATATGGATATGATAATTTTACTCACCTATTTTTTGTGGTAACCATCAAAGTGGTGTCATCTTTCTTTCTTTTTTTTCTTTTGTTGCAATTGATGTCAAGCCTCTCATATTTCTTGATTAGACAGCTTGTTTATTAGTGACATTAGCCTCTTTTTTTTCCTTTACTAAAAGGCTAATTATATATTGTTTGGAGAATAGTAATTACTTAAATCTCAATGAAAATAGATAAGTTTGGCTGCCAATTTCATTTCTAATAGTATAAGATTGGCCCTCCATTCAAATATGCAATCATTAATTTTGGTTAATTTTCAGTGACCCAATAAGAAGAGTCAACTTAGTCTTTCTCCTCAATCTATTCACATCATTCATCCATCATTATATTATGTAGTTGGACATATATTTACATGTGATAAAGACCTACCCAATGGCCATTCATTCCACATCATTCCACTTAGAAAATCTTATTTAATCATTGTTTTTCCAAAAAGAAGTTAAGTCACAATCTGATATAATACTTTCCTTGTTTGTCATTTTTATATATAATCCTATTACACTCTATTCACAAGTGAAACAAAAACAAAAAATTAGAAGATAAAATCATAATCAGTTGAGATCATTATATAGATTTCATCCCTTGATGTCACAAAACCACTCACTCCTTAATTGGTGACATGACATTCCTTTTAGCATGCATACAAAAAAACAAAGGTATATATGTAATCAGCTCTCAATCTCATGATCTAGAAAGACTAGATCAATTCAAAGCCCAAATTCTCATCATTAGGTGGAAACAAGTAACTTAGATAAAACTATATATGATTGGATTAATTATCATTATCTCCTATAGAAATCAATCTGGCTTGAAATTCTCTTAAGAATTAATAAATTCGCACTAGCATTTTAAAATTCATGTCCCACTTTGCCAAAAATGTGGAATACATGTTCATACTTATAGTGTACAATACTATACATGTTTTATGTTAACCTTACAATACTATATATATGTTTGATTCTATAAACACCTACTACTAGTAAAGTTTTTCCAAACTTCTGAATGGAGAAAATATTGTCAACTGACATTCATTAAATAAAATAACGAGTTTGAAGCGTGTAGTATAATTTTTGATACTTGAGGCTGCTAGAGATTGAACCTTAGTCACTGGAACTAAGAGTACGGTGCTTTACCAGCAGGTCAAATTGCCGATGCCTTGAAATGAATAATAATGACATCACTTGAGTAATATTAATGGGAAAATGGGTATTTAACTTAAAATTTATCCTAATATCTTTTTTTTTTCTGTGAGTGAACAAGTGTATACTATGTGATCTTTAGAAGTATTCGTTGGAATGCTTAGATCGAAAATCCCAATTAGTATGTAATATAATTACAATAAATATTTGCCCGGATGCTCCATATTCCTCATTCTAAATGATTGAAAGAAAGAAATATTTGTCAGAATTTGCTCATAGATTACAGAATCTTTACCCAATCTATTAATATTGTAAATAGTGACTTATAAGAGGATTTATAACTTTGTAAAAGTTTAACACGTACACCTAATTACACCCTACTATATAAACAAGAAAAAGGTCAAAGAAGTGTACATCTACTCGATTAATACTTAAAAAATTGTGTAATTGACGAAATGATTGATTTGGATATACTTCAAGCAATTATCCGTTTGTTAATTTATAATTTCGCATATTGCTAGCTTTCTAAGTCACCTGGCTAAAAAGGTTTGATTATTGGGTAGCCAAATAGAATAGTGATAAATTAAGTTACAAAACAAATAAAAAAAGATTAAAGTTTGGTGCTCGTGTGCTTAATCCTAGAAAGTGTCCTGACGTCTGCAAGGCGACGGCTGTGGAATGCTACACACTGTTTTGTTGCTTTCTTTTCAAGATGACTGCATCCAAATTCTACTATTTCAATATAATATTCCCATTCAGCCGTTTTCTTTCTTATTAGTTTTCTAAATAATTTAGGATTTGATTAACTCTGCATGATGGATCTGACTAGGAAGAAAGTTAGTAATTAATCTCATGTTTTACCATTCCATTTAAAACATTTTCATCTTAATTTTTCTTTATTTATGTAAAAATGGTGGACTTGTTTGTACTTGTAATTCTAACTACTTAATTACATCAATAAGTACTTGCTGAAGTTTTGTTTTGTTTTTTTTTATACAAAGTATATATCATGATGACCTTCGTGCGTAAGTACATAAGTTCGATCCATCGAAAGCACATTTATTAGGAGGATTTTAACCTTACATATATGCTCCCAGTTCAGAAGAGATTAGTTTCAAACCCAAAAGACTTGGGATACTACTAGTATTAAAACAAAAAAAAAAAAAAACTTTGTTAGCAAACAAAATTCAAATATATGTATACAAAACTGTTATAAGCTCTAGGTTTTTTTTTTTTTAAGTCAGATAATCAGATAATAGCCTTCTAACTGATTCTGATGAATTAACAACTTTTGAGAAATGAAAATAATTAAACTTCTGTTGGCGCCTTCTTTCCCCTCTTTTACAAAATAATAAAATAGTACTCCCTCCGTTCCGAATTGAATGACCACATTTGATTTTTTTAGACCAAACAAAGTCATCTTTGACTATTAATTATTACAAAAATATAATTTTTAAAATTTTTTAAAAACAACTTTGGAAAATTTAATACTTAAATTTTTCAAAACATATTTTTTAAAATTTTAATTGTATATAAATTTTTCATAAATAATGGTCAAAAACGACTTCGTTTAACTAGAAAAAATCCAATATGGCCATTCAATTCGAAACGGAGGGAGTATAAATTAATAATAAGCAAAAAATGTAAAAAAAAAAATAAGACTTTAATATCAAAGAATTATAGCTAGTGGTATCAATTATATGGAGTCTTAATTTGAACTAATTAATCTAAAGAAGTTTATTTAGATCCAAACTTTAATTTCTTCTTTTAACCAATGGAAACTACCAAAACAAATCACTTGGTTAAATACTTTATTGTAAAAAAAATAATTTCCCAATATTATCCTTCTCCCTCTACACTAATACAACCCTATAATGGATTAGTAATTAATTTTAATTAAAGGATAAATTAGTCATATAATGTATTTTCCCTTAAACTTTGAAGAGTTTTAACAAAATTAATTAATCCTTCTACAAAACTCTAACAAGACAGTTTAAAAAATAATAATAATAATAAGATAGTGAAAATGAAAATACAAAATAGTCCACGTGTGGAAAAAGAATGAAGTCATCTAAATTTACGTCGAGGAAGAATCCTGATGTATAAAACTGGCATAAGCTTTGAGCTGAAACGAAATCCTCTCAACACCCGTCTCCCTTTTTCCTAAATCCTCTGTTTTTCCGTTTCCTTCCATTTCGGTCCCCTGTTTTCTTCTTTCTACTTTCACACCCTTTTCTCAAGTTCCCTCAAAAAACACTTATCTTTCTTCTGACTTTTTTTTTCTTTACTTCTTTCTTCTACTAGGAAGAACATTAATCTTTAACAAAAACAAGAAAGAGTTTGAAGATTTTCAATAAATGGAGCAAAGGGTTTTGGGTTTGGAAGAAGAAGATCATATGGAAGAACCATTGATGAATTCTCCTCAGAGCTTTGATTCTCTTTCTGGTAGCAGCAGCAGGATTCAGTCAACTCCTCCACAGGTTTGCTTTTTTTCTTTTTTGTTTCTGTGTTGATCAGAAGAAATTGTTTTTTCTTCAATGGGATTCTTGACAGGCTCAAAAGTAGTACAATGGGATCTTTCAAGACTGCATGAAGAATTTTGATAATGGCCATGGCTTTTTTTAAAAAAAAAAGAAAAAAAAATCATTTCATCCATATATATGTTTCTTAATTTCTTGGGAAATTCTTTACTTAAATGAGATTCTTCATTCTTGAGAGGCTCAAAAGTAGCAAAATGGGATCTTTCAAAGGCTGCATGAAGGGTTTTGATCAAGTTTTGAAGAAAATGATTATAAAGTCCTTTCTTTCTGATTCTTTTTTTCATTGAAATGTAGGTTGGTTCTCTTTTTTTTTTAATTTATTTTAATAACTAAAATGAATACACAATTTGTTCATTGATGAATTCATGCATAGGGTTTATGTATTATTTTTTTTTTGGGTATGTAGATCATCACTTTACTGAATCTTTTTTTCTTTCACTTTAATCTTAGAAACAAGGTACTATGAAACAGCCAGCTTTTACTTAACCATTTCTTCCAAAAAGAAGTTTTTTTTTTTGGTTTCAGAATTGATACCAGTTATGTGTCACTGTATCTATTGGGCATTTGGCCAAGTTTTTTCAAAAGCATGCATATGGCTTCTACATATAAGTCCAATTTCTTTCCCACATTTTTATTTTCTTTTATAAAAGTGGCACAATACTCCATGAACTTTTTTGTTTTGTTCTTCAATCTGCAAACAAAACAAATCTGATTTATTGATTTCCAAACAAAAATCTTTTCTATTCTGCAAATTACTAGTTTGGTGCAACTTGCAAATCCAGTTATTAGCATTCTTTTCAATTGATCAATATCAAATAATATGCAGTAAATTTAAGTCATGTCCATGAATCCTTGGTTGCTGCAGTTGCTTGTTATTAACTCAATTCAGGGCCTTGAGGCTATTCAGCATTTGCCTACTCTTGGCTTGAAACTTTCAATGACACCTTCTTTCATGGACAAGCTAGAACGTTTAGCCCGGAAACAGAATTCTAGAGCTCATGATCAACAATTGGCAAATTATAATTCTGGTAATTATGCTGCTACAACTAAAGTGAAGTCATCAAAGGATATTTCAAATAAGCTCAAGGCTGAAAACTTTTCGATTTCGTTGCTTAAAGTTGGCTCATGGCAGGTGAAGCTTTTGCATCAATTATAACTTTTGCATGCAAGTTGAGAGAATCATAAAGAATTTCTCTAATAGTTGAAAAAACTTGAAATTATGTTTATCTGCAGAGGGTAACAAGGAATGAAGGTGACTTGATAGCAAAGTTTTATTTTGCAAAGAGGAAGTTGGTTTGGGAGATATTGGAAAAGGGTTTGAAAAGCAAGATTGAAATCCAATGGTCTGAAATTTTGTCCTTGAAGGCTATCTTGCTTGAAGATCGCCCTGGAATCCTTCAAATTGAGGTAAGAATATAATCATGTTTAATTTCAAGCTATATATTAATTCAGTTTTAAGATTTGAATATGGATTTCTGTAATAAAGTATTGAGGTGATTTTGTTGCAGTTAAACCAGCCTCCTTCGTTTCACCATGAGATTGATCCACAACCAAGGAAGCATACTCAATGGAGAATGGCTTCAGACTTCACAGGAGGCCAAGCTCTTACTTTCAGGTTTGATCCATTAATCAACATTTTCTTCCAATTTCCCACTTTGATTCCTTCATTTCCAAGTACTTAAATATTTTTCCATGATTCTTATAATAGGAGGCATTACCTTGAGTTTCCTTGTGGAGTTCTTGACAAGCCCTTGGAAAAGCTCTTAAGCTGTGACAGCCGGTTGTTTCAGATTAGTAGGCAAGGTTTTCCTGCTACAAATTCTCCATATTTTCAGCCACAAACAAATGGGATTGGCTTTTCTTTAGACTTTGGTGGACTCAACCAGCAGCAGCAGCAGCAGCAATTTTCATTTTCACATTATGTTCCTCAACATTATCAAACATATGATCAGCAGCAAAAATCTCTCAATAAGGATTCACCCATCTCAGGTATTTTCTATTTTGCCATATCTTTTCATTTTATATAGGTTTAATTAATTAGTTTAATTGTAGACTAAACTAACACTATAATATAGTTATGGAATTTTCACATATAGATGAGCAAAGCAGCAACAATCAAATGTCACTATGGAGTCAAGGGATGAACAACGTTAGAGATAGTTTGATTATAAATCAAGTTGGATCAGCAATGGCGGCTGCTGCTCCAAATATTCCCCAAGTAACTTCTCTTCCAAGCAACCATATGCAACAACTTGCAGGAGGGCTTTTGCCTACACATTCTCTTCAAGAAGCTGATGATCAAAGTCAATCAAGGTTTCAATCACTGCTAAATGATGTTCAAGAGATGCTGATGAGCAATTCACAAACCCAATTGTCCAATCCTACCGGGAATAATGTTATTGCTGCAGGCTATGGACATGAAACTATGGTTATGAAGAACAATTGGTCAAGCAATGTTCCTCAACTTCCAAGCTGGCAGGTGCCGCCGCCGCAGCCTGATCAGATTAATCCTCATGATAATATGAGTATGAATCATCATCTGCCTGGAAACAATCCATTTTGCTGTCCATCTGATGTTTCTAATGACCCATCTGGGGAATACTTCCCCTCTGCTAATAGCTTCAATGAGGTCAATGACTGGAGCTGGCGGTCAGGGTAATTAATTCACATGGGGGGAAGAATTTTGTTAATTAGGATATAATCAGGAGATTTTGTTACAACAATATCTTAGTTTAGAGAAGAAATAGGAAATAGACATCTTAGGTATAGCTACAGAATTGTTTCAGAGACAAATGTTTTTTCATGTTCCTTGTAAGAAGTTTGTTACTCAAACTTTGTTGCTACATATGAAAAATCCTTTGAACTCATTATTAAATTCTTATTAGAATCATCTATATTTAGACTTAGAGTCTTTTTCTTTTAGTAATTGTTGCTACATACGAAATTGAACTTCCAAGTTTATATTATATATGAATAAATTAATGACTCTCCCAGATATAAGGGTCAAAGAGAAACCCTGATATGATGATGATGAGGATACACGGTTACTTGAGATATAAACAAGAACTAGATAATTATAAACACAAATATTATTATATATACTAATAATTTAAGTCAACCATACATATATACAATAATTAAAGTCCAACAATAAGCAGCTCTGTTTTCATCATTCAAAATCCAAACATGGGTCATTTCAAGCCCTCCAATATATGTTTTTGTGTGATTACGAAGTAACTAAATTAAGGAAAAGAAGTAATTAGGCTTTCGTCTGTTTGAAATTATAATTTATAAGGCCGATTTACAAGTATGAGTAGAAATTAATGAATACAAATTAATATGTAGTGTAATTTATCTCATCTATATAGGAAGTAGACAGCAAGCAGCTAATCTTAGGTTATATAGCGACAGAACGTTTTAGAGAAAATATTGTTTTATCCTACATATGAAAAATCCTTTGAACTAATTCAATTCCCAATAGAGATTTTGTTTAGGTGATGTTTTCGTGCATATTAGCTTTGATATTTCTGTTTGTGACTTGTTGATGTCAAATTGTTCACGGCCCAACTTCGAGAATGGTAACTTTAATTGAGAATGGTAACTTTAAGTAATCTGTAAGAGAGAGAACCGTGAGAGGAAAGACCCCAACTGTGTCTTGAGGGGACCTTCTCTAATGGTCAAGTTAATAGGGTCCTCTCCTCTATGAGTGAGGTGAGAGAGTTAAAGAATCTTAGTAGGAGAATGGACATAATGAGAGATGGTGAGCCATACCTTACCTATATAACATACTTTACAATTTACATATGCATTTAAGCTTTGATGAGCTTCTTTGTAGTTAGTGGGCCTTGGGCCCAATTTCAAGATGCTCAATGACTAAAAAAAGGAAAGAAACATGTGTTGTTGTAGTTTTTTTTCTTTCTTTTTGTGCCTTTATGGCTTTATGTTGTAAGTTGTCAATGATGCTATTAATCTTGTGCTAGCAAAAGGCTATATATTTCAAAGGTATCAATCTTTGTTATCTAAGAGAGCAAATGGGAATAGGATTTGAAATCATAACTTTATCTAAAAAAAAAAAAAAGAACTCATAACTTTGATAGAAAGGCCTACATATGGATCTGAGCCTTGGTTAACTTCTTTTTAGTTAGTGGGCCTTGGGCCCAATTTCATGGTGCTCAACATGACTAAAAAGAAATAAACATTTTTTTTTTGTTGAGATTGTTGTACTTGTGTATGATGCTATTAATCTTATGCAAGCAAAAGGCTATTAGATTTCAAAGTTATCAATCTTTTTTCATCTAAGAGAGCAAATGGGAATAAGAATTAATGCTATTATATCCATAAAAAGGGAAAAAAAATCTTGCTAAATCTCAATAGGAAAATTTTTGAATCAAAGTAAATGTGGGATTCCATGTTACATTCCAATGTTAAAATCGTCCCAACAAATACACTTTCGAAAGATCAAAATTTTTATTCTCACTCTTGAATTTGTAGAGACCGCTTACCATATTGACCAATTAGTTAATTTTTGGGACCTCTTCTTATATTTGCTATAGAGGTCTGGATACAAATCTTTCAAGGAGACAACACTCTTGGTATAACTAGTAAAAAAAACATCATCTCTTTGCTTGATTTTGACCCCCTCCAGTTTCCTAACAGTCCTTGTTACTATGTTATACCGAAATACTCCTCGGTAAAACCAAACCAGCAATAGCTCCTTATTCTGAATGCTCACAAGTTTTATATCACGATCAAATCTAACTCCATTGATTTTGAATAATCGGTAGTCCTTGAAATCCTGCCCAAGGTTCAACTTGTACATTAGAGTCCAATTACGAGTGCCTTGGTAATTTTCATCATCATCCAAAACATAAACAAAGCCGATCATTAACCCCATCAACCAACATGTGACACGACCTTCCATTTCTAATAGATGCATAATCCGATGGATACTTGTTGATAATGATTTGCAAACTTTATTCAAAAAATTGGGATGAGGGAGTGTGAAGAATTCTTCGTCGTTCGTGTCATTTTACTTCATCAGTTAAGCATATGGTTTATATATATATAGATTATTGACATTAACCAGGGCTTATCCAGAGAAATCATGTTCTTAACTACAGAAAAAGAAAAAGAAAATCAAAAGATAAAATAGACAAGGAAGTGCAATAAGAATTAACTATTTATTCACAGAATTTAGTTAACAAAACTCATATAAGGATAAACTCCGTTGTTCATAGTTCATACTAAAATAAACACAATTCACTTCTGCTCTGTTCTAGGCAAACCTACCAATGTTGTACTATGTTCTAACAAATGGAATGAATTGAGGGGAATTTCCTTTGTTCAGAGAAAACAATCACCTGATCTGCAACAATGGTTTCTGTTAATGCAGCAAGACATCTAAATGCTAAGCATGGGAGATTAAGTAGCATCATCGGGTGCAGCTGCAGTATCGTTAGATTTTCCAGCAACTTCAGTGGCACTTCCCTCAGCATTCATTTCATTGAAACTCCGTTTCTTCTTCGATTTAGAGTTTGAATTCTCCTTTCCGTTTTGAACCTCCTTTTCTTTGCTTTTCCCTTTCTCACCCTCGGCTTCCTTTGCAGGCTGACTTTCAACATTTGGTTGAGGAAACAATGGAGGTTCCCTGCCACTTAGTTTACAAAAGACTCTTTCCACAGTTTCACTTATTTCCTTCCCTAGCCCGTCATTGTCCAGAATTAGCTCCCAAACAGATTTTGAAGCCCTCTCCAGCACCGGGGTTCTGTCCAATAATGAGACCAAAAATTAATCCCACAACAAAATCAATGCCATTTCACATAGCATATTATGCATGATTAGATTAAAAATTACTATATCAATAAAGAACAAAGGAGGCTGGGAGGTTAGTAACAAAAAAGAAGTACATGAATAAAACCATCTAAGCATTGATGAAATTTAGCTGTTAAGGAAACAATGAACAACGGCAACAACACTCACTCAAGTTCCTGCCTAAGCGCGTCGAACAATTCTCTTTTGGTCTGTTTCTCCGCCCCAGGGGTGTTAAGGACCTTACTCTGCTCCGCCATTTTGATTGTTGTATTCTTCAGCTCCTCCTATAACAAACACAAAGCACAGATATCATACTGCAGCTGAATGAACTATAAATTCAATGAAGGTAGGTTTAATATCCTATGTTAACAACACAACAGGAGATTCAAGACTTGAATTTAACAACAAAAGGCCTTAGGATATTCGGCCAAATCACCCCAAAATCCAAAATCTAAAAAGCAATTATTTCCAGAAGGGGACTCTAAAATCTACAAATTCCCAAAGGGTTCACTCAGCATTCAAGTAAGTAACTTAAGTTCATATTTAATCTATCAAATAAGCTAGAAGACAATAGCTGAATTTGCAAAAATGTTCATGAAAAAACACAAATTTAAGAACAACAGCCCACAAAAAAAGCATCATATGAACTACAGCATTTTTCACATCAAAACAAAAAAACCCCAGATAAAAACTCAATAATTCTTATGGTTATATATCTAATTAATTAAGATAAACAAAAATGAAGATAAGAAAGAGACTAACATTGGCTTTAAGCTGATTGATAATCTTCAACCTGAGAGCATCGATAGTTCCATCGTTCATCAATGACTCCAACACATCTTCTGGGGTTATTACCGACGATCCCATCTTATAATTTGAACCCAAAAACAAAAGAAACCGATTTATTCCTTCAGATTTTATACCTGAAAAAAGAAAATTATTAAAAAAAAAAGGGAAAGACCCAATCTTTTCAGCTCGTCAAGCTTAGCTATAGAAAAAAGTTGGGGGCTTTGAAGAGAGAAGGGCAAAGCAAACAGAAGACTGAAAACAAGAAGATGAAGATTTGAAACGCTTTGAGAAATTAGCGTACCTTGTCGTCCCTTTGTTTCGTTAATCTATGAAAACAAATTATGTTTTTATTTATCTATTTTTTTTCATTAAATAAATAAGGGACTTGGAATAGACCGTAGACTCGACACAGTCCACCCTACATGGAACGACGTCGTTGACCTTTAGGATATATAATATATTTTTCTTCTTGGGTTTCTGTATTCTTTAGTTTAGTGCTTCAATTTGTTGTAAAAAAAAAAAAAAAAGTAGTTTTTGATCCATTTTGTTATGAGATTGACTGATCTTGATGTTTTCTGCCTTCTCTTTTCAGGGTTTTGCTGCTGTTTTCGCTGACACAGGTTTGTATCTCTTTTGCATCATTCTCGCAATTGCATTTCTTTTTGGATTTAGTTGGTTTGTTCTGAGTCTAATGCTTTTGACCCTTTTTATTCCATGTGAATGAATCGAATTATTCGATGGCCTCCAGTTCTGCTGTGTGTATGGTTTTGTGTTTGATAAATCTTTTTAGGCGTTGATTATCTTTTTCTTTTTTTTGGCTGATAGTGTGTAAAAGGAGTGAGACAGAGGCACATACATAAGAGGTTTTTGTTCTATGTTCCCCCACTTAATTTGTTTGCACAACTGTTCAACTGCTTCTATTTTTGATGGTTTTTCTCTTATTTTAGTGAGATGGAATTTGTGGCTATGTGTTTGACATGGCATTTGTTTGGTTTCCTTGATGATTTAGTTTGTTCAATTCGGGTTTGCTCTTGCCATCCTTTCTTCCGCTCTGCTGCACCCTTAGCTACTTAAGGTGAACCTTTCTATCCCAGTTTCAATGTCTCTTCATTTTAGAGAAATGCTTTAATATGTGTGTTACTACAAAATGAATACGCTGCGATCCATGGAATAATCTGCGGCTAGATGCTTTTCTTGGAAACAAGTTCGAAAAAGGTACGTTTCGAATTCCTGAATTGATAAAACATGATTTTCGTACCATTATGTTGATATGAAGAGTGTGGAGTTTAAGCGGACTGTGTTCATTGATTATAATTGTAGGAAGCTGTGCGTGGAAGCAGAGAAATAGAAGCATGACTTCTGTTCAAGGTGAGATACAGTTTAAATTACCACTGAATCTCCATAATTGGTGTAGGATTATGGCAATGGTATCTATAAAAGATGATTGTTTCTTGGTATTCTGTTTAAAAAGCTGCGGTGCTTTCTTGGTATCAATAATCAGCTAATATTGCTAATTGCTTTTCGTTAAAGGTATTGCTTCTTTTTCTTTTGTGAGAATTGCCAGGGTTGCTTGACTTTTGTTGTTTGGTTTTGGTGTTTTGAGGTAGCCAGTAATGAATTCTTAGTGCCTTTTTATGATCAGGCATCCTTTTATTTAAAAAATTTCTATTTCATTCTGTGTTTGGTTGTGTCTGTTCCTGTTCTTTACCTTTAATCTTAAGTGTTTTGAATTATAAGCATTAAGCTCTGTCAATAAAAACTTATTCTGATTGAATTTGTTATGAATCCCATTCCTGAATTGATGAAACATGATTTTGGTGTCATTATGTCGATGCTAAGAGTTTGGAGTTTAACTGGATTTTTGGTCAATTATAATTGCAGGTAGCTGTGCGTGGAAGCAGAGGAGTTGAAGGAAGGCCTCTGTTCAAGGTGAGTCAGTGTTTCAATTACCACTGAATGTCGACAGTTTGTGTATCATGATGACATTTGTATGTATAAGATTGATTGTTTGTTTGTATTTCGATATTTCAAATGAAATTTGCTTTGTACATACACGAATAGACGAATTATTGTTATGCAAATTTGAAAATGATTATTTGGTTAGCGAAATTTGTTAAGGTGCTTTTGACATGCCACACTAGCTGTTCATTTTTAGAATTTTCACTATGAATTCTAATTGCAGTGTACTTGACCATCGAGAAAAGGAATCTATCAACCAATTCTAATTACTTGGTGTTGATTTAGACCTTTTCTCAAATTTTTTAGTCACTTACAGCTTAGAAGATTGTAACATTGTTGAGGTTCCCGTTTTTATTGTTTTATGAGGTATTAAATTATCAGCTCAGCTTACTATTTCAGGTTCTTTGCCTGATATATATGGCAGTTTAGCAACGGTTACTACTTATGAGTTCATTCCTTTTAATTTCTTGAACTATATGACTGTTTTGTTCTGGCATGGATGCATGCAGCGCATGGTAAACGCTGGCTTTGCGTAGCTATCTCATTCTACTTATTTCTTGGATATGCATGATATTAAACCATGTTAAGTTTATTACAGTATTTCTTTTGTACAAAAATCATATTCACAGGGAGTCACCATCCAATTTAGAAATGTGGAGGAGAGCAGGGATCACAAGGAATTATAAGGGAAAAGGTTTACCCTGAAAACAAGGTGGGACATGTGTAAATATCAAGATTTTCTATGTCTTTAATGAGTGAAGATCCCTGGGCACCCATACATTTTGTCATTCAGCAAGTAAGCCTTGGGTTTAGAAAATCTAAACCTGTCTTATGTTTAGACTGTAAGTTTAAATTCCATAATTTCTAATTTCGGTTTATATGAACTATGCATTTCGAATAACTTATTTCAACAAGTAAATTTGGATCTTGAGAACAGGTTGAAGTAAGTAGTGGAACTGGCTAGGGCCTCTTGGCCACAGTGCCAGAGTGCCGGGAGTTTATTGGGTTTATTGGCTGACAAGACAAGTGTCACCTCCAGATGTTGATTAATGATTGGAGTTATGATGAACCAACAGAGATGCTTAGTTAGTCCAAGAACTGCTTAACGCAAAGCTAAAAGACGCCTTGAACATGAAACAGGTTGCAGGGACGCAACTGCCGATATGTCTGAAAACTTATCAGAAGGAGAGAGAGGAAATTCACCAAGTGACGTTTCTGCTCATAGTGATAGTGTGAATGGAAGAATGCCTAGAATCAGTTTCTGTCGATACGATGGAGAACTTGGTTAATCAGGTGAAAGAAAAGAAGTTGTATATTGTGTTAATAAGGCATGTTTTGCACGTGTAGATGACCTGACAGGTTTCAGCTGCTATTTCAGTGATTCATATCATATGTTGAATGTGGTCTTCAATCTGTAGAACTCATAGAATTTTATATAGTGTCTCTGACATTCATGATGAAATGTAGTTCTTTGCTAACCATCAGTCTTCCTGCAGTCTTCATGGCTTGATGAGGGGTGAAAACATGGAGCTTGGTCGTGATTCTGATACCATTACCAGTGATGTTGTGTTTTAAACAGGTTTAAGTATGTAGTGGAACTGGCTAGGGCCTCTTGGCCACAGTGCCACAGTGCCACAGTGCCGGGAGTTTATCGGGTTGATTGGCTGACAAGACAAGTGTCACCTCCAGATGTTGATTAATGATTGGAGTTATGATGAAGAGATGCTTAGTTAGTCCAAGAACTGCTTAAATGTTAGCTTCTATTTTACTTTTTTGTTCCGTATCTATGTTTTTAGGTTCCTTAAATGTTTAAGGTTACTTAGCTTTTGAATTGAGATGATGTTTCAAGTCTATAGGTTTTAAATCTTTATTTTATAAGAAAATGCAGTACTCTAACTCAACTCATGTTCAAACAAAATGAACTATTGGTTAATGAATTCATGGAAGGCATCATTTTGTGTTCCATCTTATGTTTATATATATAAAAATGCAGAAATAATATTTCCAAAGACAGGTTGGATTATATGTGCCTCGCATTATTCCTGTCCTGTTGACTCACTACTACTTGCTACGCGCATTCTTGTATTGCTATTTTGTTGCCAGCCCATCATTTCCTTTTTTTCTTCTTCTTAATTTTCTTAGTAAAAAACAAATCAATTTTTTTAAAAAAAAATCTGAAAATAGCAAAACCAAACCCAAACTTGAAATGACTTCAGTCAAAAACTACTTTAACCTAAAATGATTAATACTACTATCCACTCTCACTGTCTTGTTGTCGTATTATGCATCCAATTTGTCCGATCATGTTCATATCAAGATTTGAACTCTAGATTTTGTTGGGTTGGTGACGTGGCCATGGGAAAAAGGCAATTTGCTATTGTTTTGTTTGTAAGTAAAAAAGTAAATAAATACTATTGTTTGTAACTAAAGTTTTTTTTATCTCATCCGGTATCCAGGGTTTAGTCCTGACTAATCCGGATCCGATTCGCATTGCACATATGATTATGATGGGTGAGTCTCCCAACATAAACAACTACGTACGCTGGTTAAGTTGATTTAATCAGCCCCAGTATAATTACCAAATAATGAAAAATTAGTACCAATAAAAATACAAATGTTTGTTGACAGTAATAAAGAGGGAGAAAAAAAAGGTAGCTAGCTGGGGAAAGTGATAAAGACAGTGGCTGACACGTCCTTGAAGAATGAATCCAAATCCAACCTTGTTTATTATTCAACCATCAAATTTTTCCCATTAATTTACACTTGTTCTATCTTACTAATAAAATCCAAAAATCATTTCAAAGTAGACGTGCCAGCATGTAATCATTTTGTTTTTTAGATTTAGACCTTGGTTTAATGCAAATAAAACATTACTACAACATAACAAAACAAAACTTCAATCTTAAAATCAAAATAAAAGCAGTAAAAAAAATTAAAATAATGGGAAAAAAATGATATTACTAATCAACAACTTAGGTTTATAAAACAAAGCATGTGGAAAGAGCAGAGCGCTCATACTCATATTCTCAAATGAAACAAACACTTTGTTTCATGTGACTTTCTTTTTTTTTTTCTTCTGCCATTGTTTCAATTAGCAAAAATGTCTTCACCTCGAGTTCCTTGGCTTTTCTTTCTTGTTCTTTTAGTTGCTTCTTCTTCGTTTGTGTTTCAGATCTGTTCTGCAGCCGACGAAGGTGAAGAGCTTGATATTGTGGTAGATCCAAATCTACAATTTGAAAACCCAAATCTTCGTGAAGCTTACATTGCTTTACAAGCTTGGAAGTTAGCCATTTTTTCTGACCCTTTTAACTTCACGGCCAACTGGAATGGCTCCGATGTGTGTTCTTACATGGGAGTCTACTGTGCTGCTTCCCCTTCCAATCCTAAACTCAGAGTTGTCGCCGGCATTGATCTCAACCATGCCGACATTGCCGGTTTTCTTCCGCCGGAGCTTGGTCGCCTTACGGATCTTGCTCTCTTTCACATTAACTCAAATCGTTTCTGCGGCGTCGTTCCGTCCACCTTCCGCCGCTTGAAGTTGCTTTTCGAGCTTGACTTGAGTAACAACCGGTTCGTTGGCAAGTTTCCCAATGTGCTTCTTTCTTTGCCTTCTCTTAAATATTTGGATCTTCGTTTCAATGAGTTCGAAGGCCCTGTTCCTTCTAAGCTCTTCGACAAACAACTCGATGCTCTTTTCTTGAACGATAATAGATTCCGATTTGGCATTCCGGAGAATCTTGGAAACTCCCCTGTCTCTGTTTTGGTGTTTGCTAACAACGATCTGGGCGGTTGCATTCCTGGAAGTATTGGAAAGATGGGAAAAACTTTGAATGAGATTATTCTCATGAATGATAATCTTACAGGATGTTTGCCTCCACAGATCGGGATGCTTAAGGAGGTTACCGTTTTTGATGTAAGCTTCAATCATCTTCAGGGATCGTTGCCATCTTCCATTGCTAATATGAAGAGTTTGGAGCAGTTGAATGTTGCCCACAATGGTTTCACTGGTGTCATTCCAGCTGCTGTTTGTCAGTTACCCAACTTGCAGAACTTTACTTACTCTTTCAACTATTTCACTGGTGAAGCACCAAGTTGCTCCGCCGTTTCTGGTGGAGGAAGTGTGGCCACCAATGGTACCTTTAATTGTATTCCTGGCAAGTCGGATCAGAGATCTTCCAGGGAATGCTCTTCGGATGCTGCTCGCCCTGTGGACTGCAGCAAGTTCAAATGTGCTGGTGGTGGAAGTGGCGGTGGCGGTGGCGGCGGCGGAGGTGGCCGTAGGGTTCCTGCTCCAAAGCCCCCAACACCTCGTCAATCTACTCCGCCAAGACAAATTGTGAAATCCCCACCACCTCCTTCTTCAGAATCTTCACCTTCCATCAGATCACATCCTCCACCACCACCATCATCACACTCTTCACCAGTGCCTTCTTACCATTCCCCACCATCACCGCCACCACCAACCTATTCTCACTCTACATCGCCGCCGCCACCTACTCATAGAGTATCACCTAAGACACATCTTCCACCGCCACCTCCACCTGTTCACTATGAGCCTAAACAATCACCCCCACCGCCTCCAAGTACTCCATCAGGCCATTACTACCATGCACCACCACCGCCACCACCAACTAACCATTATTACGGCACACCCCCACCATCAGAGCACCATTACTACCATTCACCACCACCAAGCCATAACTACAACACACCACCACCACCGACAAAGTCATCACCAAGTACCTATCATTCACCACCTCCACCCCCACCAGTTCACTATGTTCCCACGCCTAGTCAATCATCACCGCCGCCGCCACCACCAAAGGTTGAGTCTTCCCCACCTCACCACGGATATGTGACACCTCCTCCACCACCAACCAAGACATACACACCTTCTCCTCCGCCACCATCTCACGTGTATCCAGGAACTCAATCTCCACCTCCACCTCCAACCAAGACATACACTCCGTCACCTCCGCCACCATCTCACCAGTATCCAACTTCACCTCCGCCACCATCTCACGAGTATCCAACTTCACCTCCGCCGCCATCTCACGAGTATCCAAGAACTCAGTCTCCACCTCCACCACCAGTAAAGTATACACCTTCCTCGCCACCTCCACCAGTAGAGTATCATCCACCATCACCCAAGGAGCCATGTCATCCTCTCCCACCTCCTCCTCCACCCCCACCAGAATGCACAACTCCAGTATCATCCCCACCACCGCCGCCAAGCCACCATTCAAGTCCATCACCATATACACCAGCACCTAGTCATAACCATCCAAAACCATCCCCACCTCCTCAACAACAATGGCATTACCCACCCCCACAACAGCATCAAAGCCCTCCTCCCCCAACAACCCACTATTCATACTCATCGCCACCGCCACCATCACCTCCTCCCCCTTCTCCGCCGCCACCGTCATATGAATTCACACCACTCCCACCAATTCCAGGAGTATCATACGCATCTCCTCCTCCCCCCGTTATTCCCTACTACTAACGGAAACTGTTGCGCGCCATTGAGTTGTAATTCAAAAATTCTTTTGGGTCAGCCATGAGTTGAGTGGGTCGCATGTTAATTGTGTGTGTTTTTTTGTTAATTTGAGCACTATTTTTTTTCTCTAAATATATATAATAATTTATATCTTATATTTCTTTTTCTTTTGTACTCTTGAGCTAATTAAATTAATTGTTATTATATACGAAGGCAATGAGTTGAGCATTTTGTGTATATGGATTCAATTAGGAATGAGACTCATGAATGATGATACAGCTTCTCTCTAAACATATTTAGAAATTTTTTTCTTACTCTTATATTTCCATTTCTTTATTCTCAAGAACAATTTAATTTATCTTAAAGATCCCATGTATTAATGAATACTTAAAGTGTATATATAATAATGTACTCTAAAATTAAAACACATTAAAGCAACCAACCAAGTAACTAAAAGTCTAAAAGCAATCTTTGAGGTGTACTATTAACATTGTCACCATGATAGGGGCATGGCCAAGAGATCTTTTAGAAACAAAAAGGTAAGTGAAAAAGAAAAGATGTGCCATGGCCCATGGGCACTAAGACACTTTCAAGTCAAACAAGGGTGTTAAGCATAAGGTGTAGAAAGATAGTGATGGATGGACATTTATGGTGTTGAAAGCTTGAAATATTGGTAGTGTAATAAATAAAAGACAGCATTTTGATGTTTGGTGATATAATTACATAACAACAACAAATGAACTGTCCAAAACACATATCATTAGTATGGCCATGTGCCCATATGCTGCTATGCCAGATCTGGGACGCGGAGCCAGGTTTTCCTGCTGCTGTGCTTTTCAATTTCATGCTAGGGTTCAAGCAAAACAAACCACTAGTATATATATAATAATAATAAAACGAGTGACATAATCACATATATTAGTACATGCTATACATAGGTAATTATGGTTTAATCATAGATTAATTATCTCCTCCGGAATCCGGAAACAATAGGAGAACCTTTTATCCAACACAATTCCACAGCAACAAAGGTTTTGGAAAAATAGTAAATTGAATTACATGCAACTATTATTTTCACACAAGTATTGTGCCAAAACAGGACAGCAAAAGTATTGTATTTTGGGTTTGATCTCAAGTTAACATCCTCCTCTAATATATATACAAATGCCGAACATGGCTCTGTAAAATCAGCTATGTTGTATAAGAGGTGACAATACAAAGATCATGGGATGACATGGATTTTTCTCGGCATGCCTACATCATACGTTAGATGAAGGGGCAGACAGAAGGCTATATTATTGATCTGCTTGTTTTAACAAAATTTCTATCAGAAATGGTACTTCTTATTGTTCATCTTCATCTTTGTCCAATGAAGTAGATAAATAGCTCAGGATGAAGCCGTCAAGATCTCCTTCTAGGACAGAATCAGGATCAGAGACCTCATAATTGGTCCTGAGATCCTTCACCATGCGATAGGGCTGCATCAAAAGATGGCAAGTCAAAGTTAGTGTGACCCAAGATTGTTTCTTGTTTCAAAATTATTCTAAGTTTCATGGCAACAGAGCATATTATATACATGAAGGACATAAGTACGGATCTGGTTGCCCCAGCTTATCTCAGTAAGAGATTGTGTATGCTGAGCATTCATCTGTGCCTGACGTGCCATCTCAAGTTGGTCTAATCGAGACTGAACCACAGCCATAGCCGAGGCTTTATTTTGATGTTGTGATCTGCATTTCAAAGGAAATTATCAGCTTGGATTAGAAAGAGAAACATCAGTTTATCTCGCTCCATTAGTATCACAATTAAAGCAGGAAAATGCAAGCAAAGAGTTTTGACAATCAGCATACTACTCACACCTTTCATTTTGACAGGTAGCAGTTATTCCTGTGGGAATGTGGACAATCCTCACAGCACTATCAGTTGTGTTAGCATGCTGACCACCAGCTCCTCCAGAACGAAACCGTTCAATGCGAAGATCAGATTCATTAATTTGTACATGAGTAGATCCATCACCTAGAATTGGAATTACAGCAACAGCAGCAAATGAAGTATGCCGCCGCTTTCCACTGTCAAAAGGTGAGATACGGACTAATCTATGAACTCCAATTTCTGCTTTGGCATATCCAAAAGCATATTCACCATCAACCTTGATTGTTGCTCGCTGAGAAAATAGACTAATCTAACTTAGAAAACAATAATTCTTTGAATGGAGCAAAAAATTAAAAGCTAAAAGTAGCAGTGGAGTTCATGCTTAGCACTCAACTAGCATCTAACATTAAAATAATAACAATAATAATAATAACAGTTGTTCACCTTAAAAGAGTTCCCACTTCCCAGTTATAGTTGAAATAATAACAGATTTGCAATAATGAGCTGTTCGAATGAAGGATAAGCAGAGGAGATAATAAGATTAACCTTGATTCCTGCAATCTCACCCGGCATTTCATCCACTATTGTTACTCTATAGCCACGCCGTTGGGCCCAGGTTTTATACATTTGCATAACCATTGCTGCCCAATCCATGCTCTCAGTGCCCCCAGCTCCAGCTTGTACCTACATTATGAACCAAAAGATCAAGGTTGACATCAGCAGAATAGAAATGGTAGAGCTTCATTATGCATATTGCATACAATGGAATAGAAGTCACTTGACTGTAAGGTAATCCCATTGTTTCCAGGAATTGACAATTTAAAGGAGAAAAGACCACTGCACTCACAACAATAGTCAAAACAGTTTTCAAGAATAGCTATCTTAATGAAGGTAAAGGTAAAAGCCTGCTGGATTGAATGAGTATCAAAACAGTGTATAAATGAAACCTCTATATAACAAGAGCAAGAATCATGCTCCCCCGCTAACAAAGCTTCAAGCTCCTTGTCTTTTGAATCTCTTCTCATCCTTAGCAATGCTTCCATTGATTCCTGAAGAGAAAAGTTTACAAAGTAAAAACTGGTTGGTATATAGAGAAAGATGCCTGCTAAATACAAGTAATGTTTTTCATAGATTCGGAGAATGATTTTAAGTAACAGCATAGTATTCTTAGAAGAGACAGTCAACTACCGCAGCCCATAGAGTGCCTTTTCATCAAATGTTCCTAAATCACCTTTTGCATAAATCATTCGCATTTCATCGTCAACTTCAATTTTATCTTTGAAGGTAGAAAATTCCTTATTTTGTGTATAGAAGATCCATCTGCTCCATAATTTGCAACAGCAATATATAGCAATAGAAATAAGCCCATAATCATTAACAAGAATGAATACATGCCTAGATAAGAAGTGAGAGCCCACCGATTCCAACTCTGAGTCATTCTCTTCCTTCGCAAGCTTTATCATATCTATATGATCAAGCAGTTCTTGCTCGAATTGCTTCACTTCTTTCATTTTACCCATTAGTGAGCCATGTTCGCGACTTATCTTACTAGCATGGACAGGATCATTCCAGAGGTCAGACTTATTCAGCTCTGCTGACAACAAATCCAACCTAACCATCAATTTCTTCCACTGTATGAACAGACAATAAAGTGCCCTTAATATACATATATGTAAAGTCCATTGAAAGAAGATTATGCTTGAAAATGAAACAAGATACACAAAAGCAGAAACACAATAAATGAACTTCATCAATCATATGCCACAAATATAAACATTAATACATAAAAAGCCAAGAGATTTTACAATGAACTTATAATAAATGGAAACAACAGCGAATATCCAATATCACTACTACTACTCCAATCTCAAAAGCTGATCAATTCTACCATCATTACTAATACCAAAGTTCAAGTTACAGTTGCAAAGAGGAAAACCAGAAATGTTGAAAAGAAAAGCATAGACTTTGTCTCGCATTGGACAGCAAAATTGACCAAATGCAAGTAAAGCTAATACCTGAAGGCGCTTCTTGATAACTTGAATGGACTGAGCAATAGCAGCAGCATGACTCTTCCAATCACCCTCACCCTCCTCAAGAATTGTCCAATTACTACCAACAATTCCATCAACTGTGAGCCCATCAGACGTGCAAGGTTCAACAGCAGCCTGTGTTCCAAATTCTCTTGCAAAAATCCCAATTTTTGGATTTGAATGCAAGGATTGTAAATTTTGTGAACAGAAACGACTTGAATTTGCCAGAGTAGAGATAGACCCAGATAAGTTTTTCGTTGAATTGAGCAAAACTGATGATAACCCAGATTCCAAAACCTTGCTACTTTGATTTGAATCTGGAAAATTAGGAACCAGCTTTGAGGAGCATAAGCTGATTCTTGGGCATTGAAAAAGTGGTAGACATCCCTTCTTTACTCTCTTCAGTATAAAAGATGGCATCTTTATTGCAGGAAATAAACTAACAAAGAGAGGAGAAAGGAGTGATCTTCACCTTTGCACCTCTCAGTTTTGGGGTTTAAGAGATTTCTGAGATTCTAGTAGTTCTAAGAAAAACGAAGGGTTTATGCCTTTATGAGAACAAAACGGGACCGTTTTTTGACTTAGAGCGGCGGAATAAATTGGAAGACCCCAACTATTATTAACTGTAAATTGGAAGACCCCAACTATTATTAACTGTCAAAAGTTAAAACTTTGAAACTGGACACAAATGCCCATGTTTTCCCTTCTTCCCCAACAAAGGTTCTTCCTTTACAGCCCAAAACCCTTGTCCAGATTCCCCAAAACCCTGCTCTTGCTCTGCTCCAAAATGTCTACAAACTCCAATTCCCTCCAAAATTACCCAAAACCCTTATCTCCTCCATTGCCATCAATCTCAAAAGACCTAGAGCTTGCCAGAGCCATGACAGCTTCTTCAAAATCAAGCCTCTTTGAACTCTCAAGGAGTGATATTTTATATGAAGATGAGTGGCTCATTGCTGTCAATAAGCCTCAGGGGATTTATTGTGAGAGCGTCCTGGCCTCTGTTCCTCGGATTCTTGCTGACTCCACCCAGTCAGATCCACTGAGTGAAGGTCTTTCTACATTTTCTTTAGTTTATTCAGCGTTTTTTTTCCTGCTGTGGCTAATTGTGGATAATGGTTTCTGGTTTGAATTGGATATCATCAGTAGTAAGGAATTCAATTTTCCATGTAAAGTTTATTTCTCACCTGAATTTAGCTATATGAGCTTCCTATGAACTTGGACTTGCTTGTGATTGAAGTCTAGTCAAAATTTTTTGTCTAAAATGTAGTAGATATGATTATGAAGTTAGAAAATGTAGCTTTTTTCAATTAAAATGTGATCTCAATCATGTAAATGAGATATTAAGTTTGACAATATAACACGAGAAACTGACCTTCGAGTTAGATTGGACTTGCTAGGAGGGATTTTTTTTTTCCCTAGGCCATGGATAGTGCCATAATAATGCATTTTCTATTGATTTCTTCAATATGAAATAGAAAGTTTCAGGGGGCTTCACTTTATTTTGTTATAAATGGATTTGCAGTTAGTTTAGTGGAGTTGAAAAGAACTTTATCACATTCATGGTTATTTACTACCTTTTCAGGAAGTTCTTATAACTAAAATCATAAGAAGCTTTCTTTTGATCTGCTTGAATCCTTCTCTTTATCAAATGTTGACATACATTCATATATTTTCTTATTTTAGGGAACCAAACCAACCCATTTGAGCTCCATCTGGCCAATCGACTTGACCGTGACACAAGCGGTGTCATGGTTATAACCAAGTCACACAAAGTGGCTTCTGCACTTGTTAAAGCATTTACCGATCACAAGGTTCAGAAAACATATGTTGCTTTCTGCATTGGTTCAGCTCCACAATTAGAGAGAATTACTATCAAATCAGGTCATGGTCGATCTAAGTTTGGAGCATGGCGTGTGTATGCTGCCGGAGATGTAGGTCGAAAACTACCAGGTGGGTCCATAGTTAGGGACATGGAGACTACATTTGAATTATTATCAATCAATGGAAAGCGAAGCTGCAAGGAGCCATCTGAATCTATGAAAGATGAAGAAAATATTATCATAGTTGAAGAAAAAGCTGTTATAGATGTTGATGCAAATAAAGATGAGATTTTGGTCAGAGCATTTCCTCGAAGTGGAAGAACGCATCAAATTCGATTGCATTGCCAATACCTTGGGATTTCTATTAGAGGCGATGTGAAATATGAGGGTGTCTATGAATGGAAAGGAAGAACATACGATGCCCATGAGCTTCATGCAGAGAGCTTATCTTTTCAACATCCAATTACTGGTTTACCTATCATGATTCAGGCACCTCTGCCTTTCTGGGCTGTCCAAGCGCTGCAGCCCTTAACAAATTAAATGGCATCCTCTTCATTCACTTTGGAAATTTCAAGCTTTTGAAGATCTCCAAGAATATAAATTAGGTGCTCTGAGAACATTGGCATATCTTTCATTTAGCATGTAAGAAACCTTTATGAAAATGTTTATGTGGCACATCATTATAGCTGGTTCATTGCAATGGGCTTTAACTCTTTGCTTCATCATTGTGCTCTGTAGGTTCTGCAATTCAACATGTTTGCCAATTTGCCATGCATAGTAAGGCCTCGATTATGAGCAAGATGCTATCGGTTATTTTTGCAGCGTTCGCTTCACCTCAGCTCCCTGACTGTACTCCTGTTGGTATGCAGGACTTCATCATTTCAAGTTGGTCTTTATTATTATCAGCATAGAGTTTCTGTTTATTTTTTAAGAAACAACATTATAGGAAAGCCATTGGCTTCAATCTATTGTAAAGATGGATGATTTTGGAGGCAGAAAAGCCTCACTTTATATAATGATGATTCTCATTAACCTGAAAATGTTGCAATGGCTGAATTTAAGTACCACTATGTCTTTTGGTACATGGCAACACTGTTAATTTGTCTAATTTCTATGCTTCTTTTCTTTTGTTTCCTTTTTGACATCAGATGTATCTTTACATCGTAACGAACTGGATTGGTGTAGAGTTGCAATGTAACTGTAGCAAACGTTTCTCTAGGAAACGGTTGATGTATGTAACTGCTACAGCCAAGGTATATAGATATTGCAGGTATGTTCTGTTCAATACCTTAATTTAAATTACATGAGTTATGAACACAGTTGATCAAATCAGAATAAAATGATATTTAAACTAATTGGCTTGCAAATTTGTAGGATTAGGTCAATATGGTAAAGAAACGTCTTGAAATGCATGCTTGTTGATCTCAGATATTCCCTTTTTTTTATAATTGTTGACATTGATCTCAGACTCAGAACAACCTGATTAGACAACAGCATGCTTAACTTCGTTGGTTTTAAGAATCCGAAATTCTAATATGTCTGGTTTGCTAACCATTGCTGATGTCCTTGTCTGAATGGTAAATCAATCGAACATGTTTTTTATGAAACCATGGACTTTCCAAGTGTATATTGATATTCAGGGGACATATTGATGCAAACAGGTAAAGGTAGTTATCACCTGGAAAGCATGAAGAAAATGGTATTTGCATGGGCCAATATTTATATACTTGAAAATGACAGAAAGATCAAAGATTAAATTAATCTGCCCCTAGTATTGTCTTGTAAGCAACTTCATTAACGTGAAGTAAACAACTTTTCCTGGAAAAAGAACCCGCCAAAATCAGAAAATCTGTATATATAAATTATGGTTAGGCTTAATTACATGGAAATTTGTCCTCCTTAGCTTGTCTATTTCAAGGTTTTGACCCTCCTTTGATCTTTAATATGACTGGTTCTTTTCTTTCTTTGTACCTTCTTGATTATAAATTTTTGAAGAAAATTGGTGCATGGAATTGTCAAAATCAGTAGGTTAGGTTAGGCTTTTGAACTTTCAAGCAAAAACCCCATTTTGTAAAAGAAAAAGAATTTCGTGGCAGGTTTATCTAGTGAAAATTTTTTTTATATATAATAATAATGCTTATGGTAGGTGACAAAACCCACATTAAAAAGCAATCAGCCATGACATTTAATGATGATGGTAAGTGAGTTAATTAAATTATAAACAAGTTCAACATGTTTGCTATCGCTCATATAATAATGACTACTATAAGATTGAGATTTCTATTAACATGGGTTAAGTAAAACTAAAAGTAACTTAATGACCTTCGAATCTTATAAATGAAAAAAAAAAAAATTATTAGGAGAGCTTTCCTAGTTTGGATCCTCTCTAACACCAAATCAAGAATTTTGAATTCATCTCCCTTAATAATCAAGCCAAAAAAAACTCAAATTCAAAAATTAGTGACAGCTAAAAGTTGAATAATTAAGCTCAAGGAATTCGAAGCTATCTTATTGGAGAAGGAAAGGGGAAGTCTACGAAATTTGGTTTTATAATTAGTCTTCTTCATGTGGTCTCATATGGGGGATTAGACTTGCTTTGTTATCATCGAATTTTATATAAAAAATTAGACGGAAAAAGGCAGCTTCCGAGCAGATTAAAGGTTGAACGAGTTAGGCAAGTTAAGTTGACTCTTCATGGTTAAGCAAAGCAAATTTCCAGAGAAAATGCAATAAGAATGGCAAATTTGCACATTGCAGTAACGGGTAACCGATGATCAGTTGGTTCAAGTGATTTAACATTAAATGGATACGAGTAACTTGGTAATTCGAGTTAAATTATCATTTGTAGCAGCAAAAGGCTACTAAAATAGATAAGGGCACCCACATTTAACATCAATTATCATTACTATAAATAAATTATGGCCGTCTGTTTTAATTATCTAGCTAAATATATACTATTATATAACAGGGTAGATTTGGTTTATTTAATTTCACACAAGTGGACAAGTTAGAATAGACTTTGAATCCATCAAAATTAACCCATTGATTCAAATCTTCTAAAGTGCCTTTCAACTTTTTATAATCCATGTTTTTGTTCTGATATGTGTATCAAAGTCAAGAAAAATAAAGGAGGTTAATGCTAATTCTATTGATTAAGATTGCAATAATGATAAAAAATTAAAACTTGTCAATAAAGGGTGAAAAAAAAATGAAGAACATTGTCATTTAAATGTCCATTATATTTTTAGAATGAGTCTGAAAGAGAATAATAATTCCATCAAGTTTATTTAATATTTAAGTAAAAAAAATTGATTAATACTCCTATATATATATGATCAAGTAGTAAAAAAAGTATTTTGATCTTATCTCCCCACGTTGTAAATGCTGGTTTTTATCCAACTTTATCCATAACATAAGCAAAAAAGCTTTACAAAAATGAACATAATGTGAACGAGGCACATTGGATAAAAACAGTGACAAAACTTAAAACTGCTAATCAAAACAACTAGTAAACACAATCCAAATCCAACGGTTTCAAAACTTTAAAAATAAAAAAATTCCAAAGTTTTGTCCTATTTGCAATCCGTCGTTCAAAACAACCGGTTTTTGCTTATTTCAATGGCCATGCAGGGCTTCTAAGACCACTTTTCAGAGAGCACTGCAGCTTTTTGAGCCTCTTTTTCAAAAAGGAGTTGCTAGTTTTTGCTATAACTTGCCTAGGAACAAGCCAAGAAAATCAACAAAGTGAGAGTGGGAGCTTGAGAGTTTGTGAAAAATGAGTGCCTTGAGTGAGGGTCTTACCCAGATTTTGATACCTATAGCTGCCTTGGTGGGCATTGGCTTTGCTTTGCTTCAATGGTTTTTAGTCTCAAAGGTGAAAGTTGCTTCACATGATTCAAGCAATGGTTATAAAGAAAAGCTTATTGAAACTGATGAAGATGAAGAAGAAGAGGGTATTGACAATCTTGAGGTTTCTATGAAGTGTGCTGAGATTCAGCATGCCATTTCTGTTGGTGAGCTTTCTTAATTTTCTCTATTTTTCCCACTTTTTTTCTTCTTCTTTTTGGATGGTTTAGAAGTCCAATGATATCATGATGCATGGTGTCAGCAAAAAGAGAGAGAATTTTGTATATTATTTTCATAATGGTGAATTGAAATATTGATCATACTTAAGCTATTTTGTATTTAGTTTCTATCTTATTGTCGTTTATGAGGGTTTTTTGATTATCAGATGTTTATGATGAAATTCTGTTTTGCAACTATTTACTTTAAAGCTATTACTTTCTTTTTTCTCCCTTTGTAATTGACAGAGCAAGTTTTTCAACATATTCAGTCTGTTTTTGTTTTTTTCCATTCTCAGTTTACTTCTTTCTCATGTTCTTTATCAGATCCCTTCAGTATAATTAGGGATCTCTCTTTTTCTTACATATTATTCTGGACTTTGAATTGTCTATTTGTTCTTCAAGTACCCTTTACCGTTTTCATGGTTATTTATCAAATTTTTTGATCCTCTGCCCTTCTAATCTGTCTGATCCTAAAGCTACTATCACAATTATGGTAAAATTGTTTATGCATCATTCTTAACTGGGTTTTTGAACATAAATTTTGATTCATATTTTTCTGTTTTGAGTTTTCTACTACCAATATGTTGTAACTGTTGTTCTTACTAATCTGTACCATGTTCCCAGGTGCAACATCTTTCCTCTTTACCGAGTATAAGTACCTCGGTATCTTCATGGGTGTATTTGGTATCATCATCTTCCTCTTCCTTGGTTCAGTTAAGGGCTTCAGCACGGAAAGTGAACCGTGCACATACAACCTGGGGAATACTTGCAAACCAGCCCTGGCAAATGCCTTGTTTAGCACAATTGCTTTCTTGCTTGGGGCGCTTACTTCTGTGCTCTCAGGTTTTCTAGGGATGAAAATTGCAACTTATGCCAATGCTAGAACAACTCTAGAAGCAAGGAAAGGTGTTGGGAAGGCATTTATAACAGCTTTTCGCTCTGGTGCTGTGATGGGTTTCCTTCTTGCTGCAAATGGCCTTTTGGTGCTCTACATATCCATCAATTTGTTTAAACTGTACTATGGTGATGACTGGGAGGGTCTTTATGAATCTATTACCGGTTATGGTCTTGGTGGTTCTTCTATGGCCCTCTTTGGAAGAGTTGGTGGAGGAATATACACTAAAGCAGCTGATGTTGGTGCTGATCTTGTCGGTAAAGTTGAACGAAATATCCCTGAAGATGATCCACGAAACCCGGCTGTAAGTTTCCCTTCTTGCTTTCAACTTTCCTTTACCTATTTACCTTGGCAAAGTTCTGTTCTGTATTTAGCTCTTTAGATATCTCCATTTATACCAGAAGAGCAGTAGCTGAGCATTGCATACTTGTTTTAGTCCTAGAATTTGTTGAATTTTGACTGTGAAACCAAGATAAATGCTTCCCCATTCCCACTAGGCATCACTTCTAGTCCTCAAGTTACTAGGGCCACTTATATCCTACTAACAGGTGAACACTTTTTGCTGGCAACAATTTTTTGGCACTTGCACAGGTTATTGCTGATAATGTGGGTGATAATGTTGGAGATATTGCTGGAATGGGTTCTGATCTATTCGGGTCTTACGCTGAATCATCATGTGCAGCTCTTTTTGTTGCATCTATATCATCCTTTGGTATCAGTCATGACTTTACAGCAATGTCTTATCCATTGATTATAAGCTCAATGGGAATTGTGGTTTGCTTGATAACTACACTCTTTGCAACTGACTTGTTTGAGATTAAGAAAGTCAGTGAAATTGAACCATCCTTGAAAAGGCAACTCCTTATCTCCACTGTTCTGATGACTGCTGGGATCGCCGTGGTCAGCTTCTTTGCATTGCCTTCAGAATTCACTCTCTATAATTTTGGAACTGAAAAGGAAGTCAAGAATTGGTATGCAACCGGCAGCAAATTTTTTCTCCTAATTTCAACCCTTTTTCTTTGCATACATCTTATTGATTATGTATTAATCTATAATGCAGGCACCTTTTCTTCTGTGTTGCTATTGGCTTGTGGGCTGGACTTGTTATTGGATATACTACAGAATACTACACTAGCAATGCTTACAGGTTAGTATTTTAGTGTGTATCAAAATAAATTTTCTGAGGCTGACCTTTATGATGCCTAGTGTTAATCAATGCCTTTTGATCTGCTTTCCCGTATCGAATCTTTTGTTCTCTCTCTCTCTGATGCTTACGCTCCTCTTCAAATTCTTGCAGTCCAGTGCAGGATGTGGCAGATGCTTGCAGGACAGGTGCTGCAACAAATGTGATTTTTGGCTTGGCTCTGGGATACAAATCTGTCATCATACCCATATTTGCTATTGCCATTGCAATTTATGTGAGCTTTAGCCTGGCTGCGATGTATGGAATTGCTGTGGCTGCTTTGGGAATGCTCAGTACTATAGCCACCGGTCTTGCAATTGATGCTTATGGTCCCATAAGTGACAATGCTGGTGGTATTGCAGAAATGGCTGGAATGAGTCACAAGATACGCGAACGAACTGATGCTTTAGATGCAGCTGGGAACACCACTGCTGCTATTGGCAAGGTGATGTTTATATCGATTTTCGATGATCTTCTTCATTTTAACCTACCCTTTTCTTTGAAAACTGATTTTGCCTTATGATTTATAGGGCTTTGCAATTGGATCAGCAGCCCTTGTTTCTCTTGCTTTATTCGGTGCCTATGTTAGCAGAGCAGGAATCAAGGCAGTTGATGTATTGACACCAAAGGTTTTCATAGGGCTAATTGTTGGAGCCATGCTCCCTTACTGGTTTTCAGCCATGACAATGAAGAGTGTGGGAAGTGCAGCTCTGAAAATGGTTGAAGAGGTTCGCCGCCAATTCAATACAATTCCAGGACTAATGGAAGGCAGGGCAAAGCCAGACTATGCAAATTGTGTCAAGATTTCAACTGATGCCTCACTTAGGGAAATGATCCCACCAGGTGCCCTTGTCATGCTTACTCCACTCATTGCAGGAACCTTCTTCGGAGTCGAAACTCTTGCTGGTGTTCTTGCTGGCTCACTTGTGTCTGGTGTCCAGGTATATGCAATGCAAGCAACATTCATCTTTCAATTCATTTGCTCGCAACTTTGATAATTTCACAATATTTTTGTCAGGACTTCATTGATTTCTCATACAGTGTCTTGTCCTTTAACTTCACATTGTTACCATTTTTTTTCCTTAGGTTGCCATCTCAGCTTCCAATACAGGAGGAGCGTGGGATAATGCCAAGAAATACATTGAGGTACAAATTTTATTTTTTTTGCTATTGTAAATCTTGTGCTAAATTCTAGCCATTCTCAAAGTTCATCAAGAAAATGTTGTTTGCAGGCCGGTGCTAGCGAACACGCCAAGGCTTTGGGTCCAAAGGGTTCAGATTGCCACAAGGCTGCAGTAATTGGTGACACAATTGGAGATCCCCTCAAGGACACTTCTGGACCATCACTCAACATCCTGATAAAGCTCATGGCAGTTGAGTCCTTGGTTTTTGCTCCTTTCTTCGCCGCTCACGGTGGCTTGATTTTCAAATGGCTCTAAAAAATTTCAACCCTTTTTAAAGATTGTTCTTTGAGTTCAATCTCCGGTACATAATGTTCAGCAGTAGAGCTGTATAGCCATAAAGAGAAACTGCACCTTTTTCTATAGCTAGTAGGTTACCTAATGTGTAAAGGATAATCAAGCTTTGGCTTTGCTACTTTTGGTTACCCAATTTTATATCAAATAAATAAAGATAAGTTTTAATCTTTTTCTTTTAAATGTTTCCTTTTTTAATCCATGGAACAGGGCACAAAATCAGAAAGCATGATAAATTTGCTGAGAACAGTCATGTTATGCAATTGAGTTATGAGTGGCTTCAAATCTAAGCATAAGATATATATTAATATATAATAATAAGATATATAATATATTTTGTAGTAATAAAGGCCAGATGAATATTAATATCATAGCAATTGGCCGGCCTTGGCCCACTTTGCATTTACATTTTCTTTTGGATAGAAAGAGTCCATGGCCTACTAAAGTTATTTTATTTGGTGGACTTACCTCTTTTTAATGATAGAGTTAAAGAAAAAAAAAGAAAATAAAAATCTAATCCGTTCTTTTATTTTTGCAAAAATAATAATGTGGTTTACACGAAAAAAAAATAATGTGATTATCACATCTATCCAAAAGAACTATTTTAATTTTGTATACGAAGAAACTATTTAATTTTTTTTTGAATGCTCTCCTAATTTTTTTTTTATGAATTTATCGCTTTCATTAATCAAAAAATTAGAGATTACAAGATGTCGGGAGGAATTGTCCCGCACCACACAGAATCCTGTCTTAAATTAATTAGATTATGTGTTAAACTATTAGTTTCCCTATAAACAAATTGGAAAGTACACTCATCAAATAAGGTTACTAAGTCCCTAATTTCATCTATAAGAACACCCCCTTCCCAAAGACAGTTAATTAGACTAATTTATCTAGTCATATCGAAACATCTTGGAAAATCCCTCTCAATTTCTATGTGACAACTCAATTATGGATTAGATTTACAGCTTTACCAATTCTAAGCTATTTTCTTATTTTATGTTTTGACAATTCCTCATACAAATATAGAATCCAATCACGTTTATCTTCAAATGAAGAAGAAAAGCTCCGGATACTTATTATCTACATTCTTAAAATTATAGTTGACTCTTATTTAATTATTATTACTACTTAATTAATACATAAAAGATTACAAAACAAAATTTTGATACTGATTAATTATTATCATAATAATAGCATAAATATATTTGAAGAAATTTCCAATGTGATCGGATGTTTCTAGAAGATAATGTTTAAATCTAACAGCTAATAAATAGTACCAAAATCCTTAAAAATAAAGAAACAAAAGAATCACAATGAATTTAAATTGAATTGAATAATAAACCGTGCATAAACTAAATTGTAGGTGAGCCCACTTTAAAGTTCTATGGACCAATGCATTATTGCCACGTGTAATTTCTCCAACGAAACCGTAACGTAGCCCATTAAACTCCTAGCAGAACAGAACAAAAGCCTCCTGCGTGTCACGTGAAATTCAGTGCCAATAGTATCTCGCCACGTCATTTCAATGACACTCTCAACTGACATGTCGTCTGTCCATTCGTGCATGTCATTTACTTTGGATCCACGTCATAGTTAACGGAGAGTTACGCCTCTTTTTTAACTGGACGGTAAAAACCAGTGAATTCAACGGCTATATAAATCAACCCCGTCACAGTCTGTTCTCCTCAGTCTGAAGCAGCTACATTTCTTCTCTTCGATTCGATGAGTTCAGCCATGGCGATTCTCAAACGAAACCCTAATGTTCTCGGTCTAATCCTTGTCTCTCTCATCGCCTTCGCCTCTGCTGAAGTATTCTTCGAAGAACGCTTCGAAGGTATAAATCTTTTTCCCACTCATTTCCTTTGCTTTCTCTTACCGAATCTGTGCGGTTTATCTCAAACTTTAGATCGGGCTTGTTTTTGGCCTTTTGATTTGTTTTTGTAGAGTTGTCAGCTTTCAATTTTGATCTAATTTGAAGGATCGGTTGTTTTTATGTGATAATTTGGCGATCTGAAATCTGAATGTTTTCAACTGGTTCCTTTCGTGAAATGCTTAATTACGTTTAAAATTGTGATTCGTTTCATTAGATCTGCAGCTGATTGATTTCATATTATGCTTTGGATATATATTAGAAAAATTAGTACTAGTAGAAATGTAGTTTAGTTGAGTTAAGAAATGGCGGTGAATGTTATAGTGTCTAGTGTTTCCTTTGATCCGTAACCATAGAGGATGATAAACGGGAATGGTGATTCGAAACATATTCTTGGATTTTTTATGTTAATTATGGTTTATTTGATTGGCAATTTTGAGGTGAGTTAGTATATGTTTTTGGAAGAACATAAGGGAACGAAAATATTAGCTTTTAGCAATGTTAGAAGGAAATAAAAAGTTGTTATCCTTTTTAGCAGAGAATTTCAGAGTTGTGCAGAAAAGTTTGTGTGCTACTTAGTATACGATGCCTAGTTGAATTTCCAAAGATTCTGTGTCCTTTTAAAGAAATTTAAGGGAACTTTTGAAAATGATGCTGTTCCTGCTTTACATATGCTTCTTTTTTCTTTGAAGTATACTTTACTAATTTCATAAGCTCAATTTCTCTATTTTTGGGGGGCTGATTTTGGTTTTCTCTTTGTGGAACTGAAGATGGGTGGGAAAACCGGTGGGTTACATCTGACTGGAAGAAAGATGAGAAAATGGCTGGAGAATGGAACTTCACTTCTGGAAAATGGAACGGAGACCCTAATGACAAAGGTAACCTTTTGGAGTATAGTTATAACTTGTTATCCACAAATGCAGCCTTAAACTAAGTGCGTATTTTTTTGGTTACTAATTATGTCGTTTTGTACAGGTATTCAAACTAGCGAAGACTACAGGTTTTATGCTATATCAGCTGAGTTCCCAGTTGTTAACAACAAGGACAAGACTTTAGTCTTCCAATTTTCTGTCAAGCATGAGCAGAAGCTTGACTGTGGAGGTGGGTACATGAAGTTGCTCAGTGGTGATGTTGACCAGAAGAAATTCGGCGGTGACACTCCATACAGGTAACTTTTTTATGTAGTCTAACCTGTTCTTATCCCTGAAAACAAAAACATTGTTTTAATGATTTTTTGATGGTTTGTCATACTGGTTTGTTGCAGCATTATGTTTGGACCAGATATCTGTGGTTACAGCACCAAGAAAGTGCATGCTATTCTTACCTACAACGGAACCAACCACTTGATCAAGAAGGAAGTTCCTTGTGAGACTGACCAACTCACACATGTTTATACATTCATCCTCCGCCCTGATGCTACATACAGCATCCTTATCGATAATGTTGAGAAACAAACTGGTAGCTTATACACTGATTGGGATCTTCTTCCACCAAAGAAGATCAAGGATCCTGAGGCAAAGAAGGTAATGCCTAATCTCAATTGATGTCTTTTTGGATAATTTCATAGTATGAATTTTGATTAAACCTCTTTGCTTGATGGCAGCCTGAAGATTGGGATGACAAAGAATACATTCCTGATCCTGAAGACAAAAAGCCAGAGGTAATCACCTTCTCTCCCCTCCCCCTTTACTCCTTTCGTTTACTATAGTTTTGCTGACTTATATATTGTTTTGATTAAACTAGGGTTATGATGACATTCCAAAAGAAATCCCTGATCCTGATGCTAAGAAGGTAACTACTTAATTCTCTCTGGAATCTTCTTCATCACAAAATTTAATGTCTCTTTGGAATTAAAGATTAATGACAAAATTCATTCCACCCAGCCTGAAGATTGGGATGATGAAGAGGATGGTGAATGGACAGCCCCAACAATTGCCAACCCAGAGTACAAGGGTCCATGGAAGCCAAAGGTTTGTGAAATCCTGATTTGTACCACATTTAGTATGATTTTCAGTTGGTTATTTGCACAAGTATAACAATTCCTTCTCCATATGCAGAAACTTAAGAACCCTAACTACAAGGGCAAGTGGAAGGCACCAATGATTGACAACCCAGGTTTACTTCATTTCCTTTTCTCTCTTGCCATTCTTCTATATATGTTCATAGGCAAATTTCAGGTTATTTATATACTGTGTGTGGTTTTTGTATGGCCTGCAGACTTCAAGGATGATCCTGATCTCTATGTTTTCCCCAACTTGAAGTATGTTGGTATTGAATTGTGGCAGGTACTTATTTACCTCATTTTTTCAATGCACCTATTCTATTACTACCATACCATACATTTCAGAATTTTAACAGGGTAGATGTTTGTTTATGTCAGGTGAAATCCGGGACATTGTTTGATAATGTCTTGGTTTGTGACGATCCAGAGTACGCCAAGAAACTAGCTGAAGAAACATGGGGCAAGCAGAAGGATGTATGCACCTGTCCTGTATTTTTTTTCCTCTTACGGCAATTTTGTTATATATGGCTAATGTTATTTTGGCCTTTTTGCAGGCTGAGAAGGCAGCATTTGAGGAAGCTGAGAAGAAGAGAGAGGAGGAGGTATTTTCTTAACTGGAAATGTTTTCTGTCTTTTTTTGTAAGTTAAACATTCATTGCACATCTCCCTTCTAACCGATGAAGCATGATCTTCAGGAATCTAAGGATGACCCTGCTGATTCTGATGTAAGTCTTAAGTCAATCTTTAGTATATAATTTATCCTCTTGCCTTTCTGGTTTTCATTGTGCTAAATAAATGAATTTCCAGGTTGAGGATGAGGATGACGATGATGCCGAAGGAAACGACTCTGATTCTGAAACCAAATCAGACGAAGGCAAAGAGAGCGAGTCTAAGGAAGAGACTGAGGATGATGCACATGTGAGTGTTTAATATTTTCAAGTCTTTAGTTGACTAATCAAAATTTGTATGTGTATTGATCTAAATCTAAATATAAATTATGTTTGTGTGCAGGATGAGCTGTAAGGCAAAGAAAGAGCACAACATTTTGCTGACAAATATGGTTTGGTGATTAAAGAAAAAAGCTCCACAAAAGTGCTCCTAAAAATTTTCCATTAGCTTCTTTTTTCTTTCTTAAATTTGTAGTAATAGGACTTTTCTGTTAGAGGGGAAAAAAACAAATTTGAAAGCTGCGCGGAAAAGAACTTTAATCTGATTATAACTTGTCTCTTTGGGCCCTTTTAGAAGAAGTAAGAGGATGATTATGTTTTTTCATGGATCAGATTTATGAAATAGTTTAAACAATTCAGACACCATTGTTGTTAATCGTGATATAAACTTGGCATGCATGGAAGGTCAGAATGGCCGTAACATTAGCTCTTATCATGAATATCAGTTGGGCTCTTTAGCCGGTTTGCCCTTAATGCTTAGCGGATAAATCAATGCAATTTGGGAGGAATCAATGAAAAACTGGGGTTTTTTTTATTTATTTTATTTTTAGTTTTTAGTTGAAAAAATATTGGACCAATTGGCTAGCGGTGGGATTACCTGCATTACCACAAGTAAAAAAATAAAGGACATCAATGCAAGCTAACATATACCAAATATTGGATCGATTCCACAGTTGGATCAGCTCAAAATCAAAACAAAAAGCTCAAAAGGCTTGAATATTGGGATTTGGGACCAAATAATATGGATCCAAATGATTTCGGCTCTCTCTTATGGCCAATCGGCCTTATAATAGGATAACAACACCGTCGGCCTTAATGTTGAGATTTCCAAATCTCTTATGGCCAAATCGGCCTTAATTAGGATAACAACACCGGCTTCCAAGAAATCCAAATAGGATCAGGATGATCATTATTAATCTTAGACTTTTAGATTTAATTTTGGCCATCCAATTTTAATCAAATAGACCACAATTTCCTATTTAGCCTAGGTGTAAATTAAGGTATAAACAATAGGATTTTTTTTAATTCTAAAAAAAAGATTTTTTAATAAATTTATTTGGTTTTCCGTTTGTTTAAGTTGAAAAAAGACCTCTATATATTGTCGCTCAATATATAAGTCAAAGGCCAACCTATAATTAAAAACTTTAATAAAATAGGTATTACTACTTTTGTATTCACAGGGAAAAAAGATGCATTGGTTGAGGTGTTTTGGCTTTTGGGCATGATAAGGAGAAGGCGCAGCCACAATGGGAAGGAGGTATACTATCCCTACCGGATGACATAATTTGTGAGATACTAAGCAGAGTAGCAGGAGACCAGCTTTGGAGTTGTCGAAGGGTTTGTAAAAGATGGCATGATCTTATCTTAAACCCTCGCTTTGCTCAACAACATGCCCAACAACAAGCTCCTTCCACTCTTTTACTTCATCATCAAGAAACCCAGAGGGATGATAAGACTCGGAAATTAATCGATTTCTTTTGTCTTAATGATGATGCCAACGAAAATAGGATGGAAAAAGGTGCGTTTCACCAACGAGTGGAAACGTAATCGTATGTGGCTATGGTTGCCTAGTGTTAACGTTAATTCTTGTCATGGATTGCTCTTGTTTATAGTACCTGGTTATTTATTTTCTCATCCTAATCCTTCTATTAATCACGAACGACAACAACGACAGGTTTTCATTGGAAATCCTACCACCGGATAATTACTAGCCCATAATAAAACACGTCATACACGTGGCCAATTTTGTGGATTCTTTTTTCACTCCTCGGAATACAAGCTGCTATATGTGGATTCTATTTTACGTAATCATCATCTATACTCTATATATTTAGCCAATCGACTAAAACATGGAGAGTCCTAGTCGTCAAGGTGGGCGGCGAAATTTCTTATCCCGCAACGAATAGATCAGCAGTTAATATCTGCAACAATAACCTTTACTGGATGGTGGAGGGCAGTCATAATTTTGATTGCCAACGTTCCATATAATAGTGTACAACATGGACACTGAGAAATTTTATGGATTACCGCATCCAAACTACCCTGCATGTGTTGGAAATAGGCATGGTTCTTTCCAATTACTAGGAATGGAAGGTAAAGTAAGTTGTTGGTGTTGTTCGTCTCCATGGGTATGGAGTATGGATCATGAAAATGAATCTGGTTGCACTTGGACTCCATTATATACCTTTCACTTTGGAAGGGATTTCAAGAGGTATCCATTCTTTCGTGATGAAACTGGTCGTCGATCAGTTAATAACGATATACGTTTTGTGACGATCCAAGATATGGAAGTGTACACAATCTCCAAAATTCTTGAACTATAACTACTTAATTAATTTCTATCTGTATAATGATCGATGGAGACACCACAGTCTTTGTATAACTAGTCAAAACAAACCGTGCTTTCGTCATAAAGAAACTTGTTCATCCCCTTCAATTTGACTTTCCTTACCTTATTCGTCACTAAATTGTACCAAAATACACCTCGCCTAGACCAAACAATTACCTAAGTCAAGAGCTTTATTAAAATGTCTTTGGAATTCGAACTATAGAAGAGAATTCAATATATATATATATACTAGGTTTTTTTGCCCGCGCTTCGCTGCGGGTTTTTCATGGTTAATGAAGTGTGGGTTTTTCATGGTTAATGAAGTGTTTGTGATTATCATAATAGTTGTATAATGATTAATGGTTAGAATTTTTTGTTGTTCGATCATCAATGTTAAATGTAATAAGGAGTTGAGATTCTATATAAATGGCTAAAAAAATTTTAAAATTTCTATACATTTTAATAGGACTGGTGTGGGTCACTGATCTAAACCATATGCATTTTTTGTTTGATTCGTTTGTTAAAAAAAAATCAGAAAGTAAGATATAAGATCTTTGAAATCCATCTATTCATTTTTTTATGTGAATTCAAATTGAACTTGGTGAAAAGCATATGCACTAATTCCAAATGGTTCAATACATATGCATATATAGCCTTACTCACAGATTTGTGATGTTACAAAACGAACTTCAAATATTTGTTTTTTCCATAGATATTGAAGAAAAAGGTTACAAAATCATAAATAGTTTCATGTGCTTCATCTGCTGTGCTTTCGAGCTCGCCATTGTGAATGCTACTGGAAATGTAACAGTTGTGATTAGTGTTGTAACCACTAAAAGGGTCTCTATCCCATGTGCTTGGAAGACCACATCTTTACATCTTCTTGTTTTGCACTTGGTATGATGAACGTTGATTACTTTTTGCCTTCAACTTCAATTTGATTTTTTATGTAATTAAGCTTCAAACCTAGAAGACATATTAGATCAATTCAAGTAAGAAAGTTGTGACAGAATTTTATCAATAGAATTTTTTATGTATCAGTCAAAACTCTACATTTGAGCTTATTGGATATCCATTTGGCCTTCTCCTCAACTGTATTTAGGAGAGACTGAAATCATTAAAACACTAAGTTAAAGAGCAAATTCATCAAGTCCCAATGCAGTGGCAATGTCCAAAGCAATCAAAAGGTAAAGAAAAGAGTTCCAGTCAACTTTCAATGCGTAAAGTAAGGAAGGAATCATAAAGATAGAGGAAAATTTTATTACCTGCATGCCAAGCAATCCTTGAGTGAAATTTCTACAGGTTCTATTTGCTTACTCTTAAAATTTGAAAGCTTTAGCTTCACCAATATATTTTAAATAAGAAAAAACTTAACCAAAGAAAACGAATAGCATTTACTCTCCTTCTACTACTAAGCAATCTACAATAAGATCAAGGGACATAAAGATGAATCCTTATGCTTGAACATGCAGCCAAAGGGGAACAATCCACTGGCTGAAGCAGAGTTCTACATGTTTATCTCAAGGCAAAGAACAGAGTCAGAATTTAACAATGAATTCAAAATGTATGCATTGCCAAAAGGAGAAACAAAGAAGCAATTGAATAAAATCAATACGTTTTTTTCCCATCTCAATTGAAAGTCACAACTTTCCAATAAGATGCATTCAAAACACAAAGTTTAGAATATAAGAACCAAGATGGATTCAGAATTTATATGGCTAGTTAAAAGAATTAAATATCACAACTAAAGATGACAAAACAGGGAATTGACAGTAAACATCTTGATTTGGAATTTAAAAGAATTGAAGAAAGGAATAAATTTTACCCATGAGAGTAGGTTCGAGAAGGTGTTTTGCCATGAGAACTTGGTTCGTTGAATTAGCTGCTCCATCATCCATCCAACGCCTCTGGATCTTCACCATGCAGTAAAGGCTCGATTTCAAACACAACACCTACAAGCGGATGAATCCATGGATAGCAGGGTATTATTATTATTATTATTTTTTTGTCAAACACATAAAAGCAAATTGGAGTAGGGAAATTGCATTCCAAATTCTCATTATATCAAAGTTCAAAATCCTATTCTCATTATAGAATTGTAATTAAGATGATAAGATCCACTCATAAAGAATCAAGTAGCTTGGACAACTTTATTGAAGATAGATTCAAGTAAACTACACTAACATCCAAGTAATAGCGCCAAATTTTGATACAATTCATCTATCAAGGGAACAAAAGGAAGGATGTCATCTTACATTATGAGTTGGTGCTGGGGGGTATTCATCTTCAACGGCAGGAGCATCTACTGAACCGTTAACCTCTTCCAAACTTGCTTTAGGCAACTTATTGATCTCTTCAACGTAGCCACCCCTGTGTTAGAAACTGATAGAGAAATAACTAATAGTAGGACCAAACCAATTGCCACTGTTCTCAATTTAAAAATTCAGCATTGAACAACCATAACCATGTTAAACGATTTCTTAGGGGAGAAAATCTGAGTCAAGTTTTCAATTTCAATTAAATAAAAAAAGGATAAATATTGATAGTGCCCTTCATCAGATACCAATGATCATCTCACAAAATTCTGAAATTAATATACTCCTTTTTCCATTACAGAATTATTTGATAGAGAAAATGAAATTTATTGAACAATGCAAGCTTACCAAGTTATCGCCTCCTCTCAGCCTATGTATGCTCCATCTCAAAAGAATACACATTCCAAAGACTTTACAATTTAAATCTTTAATAACTGGCCTGCCTCTTTTATCCCATGGCCCTTGTAGTTGGTTGCCACCTTTTAAAACAGTCTCTTGATTTGGAAAAACTAAAAGGAATCATTGATAAAACAGCAAAAGGAAATCCAACTATTGCTAGTCTCCATAGCATTACGAATGCTACCATGTAGCACCGAACAAATATAGCAACATCCATCAAAAAATTAGGCACATCAGTCCACATTTGCAAATATATAAGGTAAGCTAAAAAAGGCTATGATAAACAAAAAAAGAAAAAAAAACTGATGAGATGCAAAAATTGCAAATTCTTTAATCAAAATAAGCTTTTAAACAAAACATAGACTGAACAAACCTTATTAATCCGCAAGGGCATTTAATTTTCAAGCTTTAGCATTGAATTAAATTAGCCTAAAAGTATCAAAAAGCTGGAAATCTTAACATGGAACCAAATAAATAATAATAATAATAATAACTGATCTGAGAAGTGAGAAGTGAGAGCTCCCTTGCCTGGTAAAAGAAAGGATTTCACCTCATGCTCAGCTTCTTGCTCCTCAATCTGCATGCAAAACCAGCTAACGATCTGAATGAAGAATATCAAAAAGCTTATTCAAATTTTGGAACTGAATTCAGGGTTTGGAATGTACCGCATAAACGATAGTATTTCGTGTGTAATTGAATTTAAAGCTTGCACACACCTGAAATCTGGGATGAAAGTTCAATTAAGTTCTTATGTTTGATGAATCGTAATCAATAGAAAAGAGTATGGTAAAGCTAACATGCCATGAATTGCATAAACATATCAAGGTTAACGCAAGCAAGGTTAATATAGAAATATTAATAACAGAGTGAATATGAAAAGAAAATGCAAAATCTTTTACCCTTCCTTGATCCGGTCATCAGAAGCTCAACGAAGGTTAACGCAAGCAAGTTTCAAGGGGTGTGGACCTATGCTAGCAGACCAAATACAGAAGAGTTAAAACCCAGCATTAACTTTGAAATTAGTAGAAAACAGAACACCAGATAAACTGTTGTAAAAGGATTTTACTTATTCTAATTGAAGGAGTAGATTTCTTTGCTCGAGGTCATGCTAAGCTTCTTGCTCCTCCAAATCTACCCATCACCAATTCTGAAAGAACAAAGAAAATAGAATGGAAGAGAGTGATAGATTAAACTTCGAAGCAAAATGAAGACCCAAGTATTTTAGAAGTGTTTTTCTAACACTCACCTTTTTTATGGCTTTTTGAATCCGTTCAAATTAATTGCAACCTGGCGGGATGGACCCTCCAATTCAAAGATAAAAAACAAAGGCTAAAAAAACAATGTCTGTTATTTTTCAGCACAATTTAACAAAAATCACTTAAGAAGAAGAAGAAAAAGGAGCAGCCATCACCTTGTTTGAATCGGAATTCGACCCAATCCTTCACTCCACAAACTTCCTTGTTGTCCCGTTGATTGCTGCATCGGGAAATTCAGAAAAATGAGAATAAAACAACAAATAAAAATAAAAAACAAATCCAAGTTCAACCATGATAATTACTCCATAAATAAATAGAAATCACCCAAAAACAGAACAAAAAGAATAAAGATAGAAAAGGGAACCTGCAAAAGAAAAAAAAAGAGGAGAATCCCGAAAGGAACAACCTTCAATGGAATAGAGAAGCGAGGATACTGGATCTGAAGCTTGAGGCAAGAGAAGAACGATCTAGAAAGGGGGTTTCAGTAGTATGGAGAAGGGAAGAAAATGAAAAAACAGAGAATGAGAAGAGGAACAAAGAAAAAAGAAATGGTGAGAGAGAAAGATGAATGAGGAGAGAGGAGGGAGGCAGGAAGGAAGAGAGAGCTTTTAGATGGGTCTATAGATTTTTTTTTTACTTTAAACCAATTAACCTATAACATGTACATGCAATCTGGATAAGAAATCTAGAATTTTTGACCAAGTGATAAGATTAAAAAATTTTAAAAAATTAATTAAAAGATATAAAGAACTTTTCTGTCTCTTCTACCTTTTATGAAAGCGTGAACTAAAAAGGCCACAAAGACCTGAACTAAAAAAAAAAATCAGAATTTTATATCACATATCTATCAATTTCATCTACACAAAAACCTATTATATATATATATATATTTATATATATATTTAGATGAGATGAAAGCCTAACAAAATAGACATCATCATGTCTATTTTTGCTTTGGGTAATTTACATGACATGACATGAAAGCTATTTGCATGCCCTGACCATGACATGAAAGTTAAGGGAGATATAATAATCAAATATGTAGTTTTTGAAAGTTAAGGGAGATATAATAATCAAATATGTAGTTTTTGTCAAAGTTAATACCATGTACTAAGCCAAAGGTAAATGAAGTAATAGAACCAATAGCATAACAACTTAATATAAATAACAACAACAATTAGATTTAACCAAGAGACCTACAACATCAACCTAATTAAAAAGAACAAAAAACACAAAATGACCAAATCAAATCAAATCAAATAAAAGGCATGACATACAAACCCTTGCCTACCTCATGAGAGACACAACACCAAAATTAAGCTAAACCCTAACAAAAGTAATACATGGAACACCAAATTTACCCTTAGCAACCACATAAAATTAAGGGAGACAAAAAATGACTTGACATGAAATCTAAACTCTAGTCATGACATGACAAACCCTAAGTGAGATGAAGCATTGTCTCCCATGACATGAAAACCAATGGTGGAGGGCAAAAAAGGATTGGAATGCCCGGATTACCCCTAAGAGTTCTACGAAATAACGAAAAAACCATACGCAAAAAGACCCAAAAACCATGCAAATAGTACCCCAAATGAATGTGGTGAGAGAATAAGGTTGCCCTTGGTGTAATTCACACTTCAACTATTATTGTTTGTTTATATATGGTAATAAGTGCCGTATGGAAAGTCACATCACATCTCATTGTTTCTTTTTTTTTTTTATAAATATGTGTGTATTCATCCGGTAGTAGCAGGAATAAGAACTGCTACCCAAAACTAGTTACAATAACAGTTGTACTGCAAAAGGCAACTACCAGCAGTCAAGACTCAAATTCCAATTTTTACAAAGGAAAACATTAATAGGATCTTTGGCAACATTTTTAAAGCCAAGTAATCGAAATCTAAAAGACTCAACAATGGTTTGAAAGGATTGATCAGTTATTTGCATTTTCTGTTGAAACACTCTACAATTGCGCTTTCTCCAAACAATATAACAAAAAGCATTCCAAGTTAACTTCAAAACTAAAGACAAAAGAGACTTCCCTTTGAGTTTTGTAGTAGCCCATTCAAGTTCACTTTGCCAATTTCCAACTGTTCTTCTCAAATTGCCGGCTCTCAAAATTCGTTTTCAAATCTTCTTGGAATATTCACAAGTGAAGAAAATATGATCTCATTGTTTTCTATTACTAGCTAGGAAATAAAATTATTTTTTTTATCTTAAGTACATAAAATATTATTACTATCATTGTTTTCTATCAAAACGAAGCAATTACACAACTCAAAAGATAGCATGTGATTTTTTGTATTAAAACGTCATTATAATTATTATTTAATTAATTTAATATTTAATCTTTTTCAAAATAAAAAAAAAGAAATCCACTTCCAAGTAGCCATTTCGAAAGGGAAAACCATTGGGCCAATTCCTTGATTGGGCCTGTTAGAATTAGTTAAGAAAACTTTTTTTGGGCGGAATAGTAGAAAACTGAAAAAACCTTTTTTTCTTTTTATTCTGGCCAGTGGCCACGTCAACATTCCACGATTTCTTATCCCAATTTTCCTTTTCTTCTCATTTTCTCAATTTTTACTCTCTCTTCTTATTTTTCTCTGTCTTCTCTGTAACTTCCAGCCGTAGCCACCGTTTCCCCCCTCCGACCACAACATTCCGATCGCAAACAATTCTAAAATTTATCCCCATTTTCTTCGCAAATATCAGAAGGAACTCGTTTCTCTTCTCAACTCCTCCGAAAGCAAACCCTAGTTTCTTTCTATTCCTTCAATTTTCTGTTACAACCACCACCAGTTTCCACGGCAGCAAGAACAACAACAGCAACAACATTGGCTCAGGCGAAACGCGTTTCTTTCTATTCCTTCACTGCATTGAATATTTCACTGCACAAGGCTTGTAAGTCATTTATTTTCTTAACATGTTATTTTATTATTATTATATATATTTATGATTGAATTAATTATACTCCATAGCTAGAAAACATATTTTTCACCTAGCCTATTCATGGACATTATAATCCTTACTCATAAGAGAGTGAGAAATGACCTAAGAATAAGTAGGTGCAGTTAAGATAAGTGAGCTTAACCTAATTCTTCTTCGTGTTGATATGGCTGTAGGAAATAGAGATACCGGTGTTTATCTGGATATGAAATGATCTATGCAACTGAAGCTGAGTTTTGAATCAAAGTTGCGATCATGCGATACACAGGGTTTTGAGGTGATTGTGGATTTAATTTGCTTTCTACTTCTGATTCTTAAAAATTAATCATATTGTGTATGGGGGGACAGTGGGTATAGTAGTTATCTACTTTTGGCTTAGGTTTGGCTAGAAATTTCATATAATCCTGGAAATGTTGCTGATAAGGTCTGATGTGATAAGTGAAACTCTTTTGTGATCACCGTCAGATCAAACCTGGCTGTGTAATAGTGACCATGAAATAAACTGTATTTCACTACTATTTAATGCTGATAGATTTGATGATTGCAGTTATTATTCAAAGTGTATGGCATGCCTTAAATTTTGTTTCATAAATAAGAAAATCGCATGTGTTCTCAAATTCAACCTCTGATAAATTTTATTTCATTTGTTCTTGACTACCGCATGTACATATTTATAGGCTAATCGAAAAGTCGATCTCCTTAGCATATGATATTATTTGCCAGACTCATCTCCAAAGCTTTGAATCTCCTTGTGGAGCTGGTGTTGATAACATGGATACAACAAGTTCATCAGTCACTAGCTCGTTTATTGATCTTCCTAAGGAGCTCTTTCAGATGTTAGCCACTGTTGGTCCTCATCTCTACCGTGATACTTTACTGTTGCAGAAGGTACAATATAGAGGGTGTTTGTGTGAGGAATTTTGAAATGAATGCAATTTAAAAGGAGGCATTTACAATTATATTCTTTGGAGATGTATTTTCTATAATGAAATTGAGTATTGGAATATGATAACATTAAATGAAAGTTATATTGACGAATAATGTTGTTAGTGATAGAAAAACAAAAAAGAAGGAAAAAATATGCAATATGCATGATTTTAAAGAGTGTAGATAGTACTAATAAACTGAAAATGTAAAATTTATATAGAAATGAGTTTTTCTAGTAGAGATAAAGAAAATAATAGTTGTGTGAAAAAGGAAACATAATAAAGAGTTTCTTGTAATGTATTTTGAGGTAGGATTCAAAATGGTTTAATTTCGGCTTTCTGAATTCCCCATGCAAATTAGAAGAAATTTGATCATTCGTACTTTTAGTTTTATTTTGTTTTTAGGAATTCATCTCTAGATTCTCTACAGTTCCTCTTTGAAATAACTCATGGAAAAGCTTACTCTTAGTGTTTCTAATGTACCCTTTTTACACCCTTCTTATGTGTGCCTTTCTTTATTGGCAGGTATGCAGAGTGTTGAGAGGTTATTACTTGTCTGTCCTTGAGCTTGTAAGTAGTGCTGATGGAGTGTCAAATCCTGAAACGGTTGCTAGTAGAAATCGAAACCCTCGTCTTCACTTGAAAGAAGCTAGGTCAAGGGTAGATGAAACATTAGGAGCATGCTTACTCTCTTCTCTGCAATTGGTACCTGCAAATCCAGCAGTTGGACGAGATCTGGGAAGTAATGAATCTACTTCCATATGAGGTTGGCCTTCCATCAGTGTGATTTGATACTTCTTTTTGAGAATTTATTAGACATTGCTAGATGAATCTCATCTGCTTAGGTGCGTTACGGGTTATATGGTGAGTGGGAAAAAGATGATGAGCGGAATCCTACCATATTGGCAGCAATACAAACGGCCAAGGTAAAGCAATATATCTTCTTGATATGTTCTCATTACTTGTCTGAATTTGGTGCCTGAAGAGTGCCATTTGCACCTCTTTCTTTTTCCAGCTGGACACGAGGAGGATCTTGAAATAGCTTGCAAAGGTAAATTTGAAGCAGTTAGGAAGGATAGTTGCAAAACTTGCTCATGCTAATCCAATGACTGTTCTCCGAACAATCGTTCACCAGGTATTGTAATTTTTAGTCATTTTGACTTTTATACAATGTTGAGTGTTGTTTTCATTGGTTTATTGTTTTGACATTATCCAGATTGACGCATACAGGGATATGATTACTCCGGTCGTTGATGCATTCAAGTACTTGACACAGGTCCAACATCTTATTATGCCTTTTTTTAATAGCATTATCTTTGAAGCTTTAAATGTTTATGATTTACTAGTTATTTATCTATTATTGAATTTTTTTACTCATCTAGGACAACTTTCCAATTGAAGTTTTGAAAAAAGGGTTACATTTTCTGTTAAATCCTGTGTTAAAAAAAATATCCTCAAATTGAATTTGTTAGTGGCAATCTAATCTTGCGCCAAGTGTGGATTTTAAGAGTCACATTTCAAATTAGAATGTGAATTATATCTGCATAGGATTTTAAAATTCAAATTGTGAGGACATAGGAGTTTATGGTAACAATTTTGTTGCAAACGCACTCAACGTGATTTCTTTTTGGTTTTGCCAAAAGATTAGTGAACTCTTCCTTTCATCTCTCCTTTCTATCGTTCATTCTTCTCATATCAGTTATTGTGTTATCATGTTAATTGTAACATAAGTTATTCTTACAATATCAAAATATTGATTTAAAATTCAAAATCTTAGCAATCCAAATAACATTTTTTTATTTAAATCCAAAATTTCAAATTTTAGATTAATGAATGAATTCCTATCCTAAATTAAAGAGTATGACCTGATTTCCAAATTATATGCGAGAACACGTAACTGATGTTGTACTTCATTTAGGATATATCCTGTTTTGCTTGTTTGGCACTATTTATGCACTATTTGTATTTGATTTTGATCTAATTTCTATTTACCATGCAGCTTGAGTATGACATCTTGGAATATGTTGTGATTGAGCGTCTTGCCCAAGGACCGCGTGACAAACTGAAGGGCGATGGCATAAATTTGTCAACTGGCTGCAATCATTGGTATCATTTTGGGGCCACCTGTATGTATATTAATCTCTTTGAAAATATATATAGTTTCTCATGCAGTTGTCTCATAACTAAGATATCATTGGATTTCTCTTTTCAACTGTAGAGGTACATTAACCAAATTGTTAAGAAAATGGTTCTGTTCTCATGTGGTTTGAGGTTTGTGTTGCTTTGGTAATCTCGTGGTGCATCAGTTATAATGCCTTTTTTGTTGTGCTGTCTAGTTATATATTGGTACCTTTTCCTCTGTAGTGCATACTATGCAAACTCTTTGTGTATCTTGTTTTTTTTTATTCTTTTAGTATTTTTGTTGTTGGATTTGTTAGAATAACTAAAGTACTTGATTAATATCTCTATAGAATGTAGATATATCTTGAGATGCTTTACATAAGTTTCCGGGTTTCATATTAAGCTGGGCAAAAGCAAGATGACTGGAGTGGGGGTTGGTGGATATTACCGACTTTCTGACTCCCTCATTTGTAATGTCTGATGAGTTTCTTCATCATGGCTTGCCAGTTAGGCAGAAATCACTTGCATAGATACATAGGATTCTGTAACTGAAGATTGATGGGAGACATTTAATTGTGGAAACGATGTAGTCAAATTATGAGGTTTCTGATAAATATCTTTTCCAGCCATTTAATTGAATTTGCTAGAGATGAGAAAGGCATTCCCTAGAAAATTCACGTGTGATAAAGGAAAAGGACCAAGATGCAGTGGAGATGTGGTTTAACGAAAGATTTGGGCTCTAATAAAAAATGGGAAATGTACTGGTATAGTGGTTCTTATTCTATGTCATATGGCAATGTCCATGATGCTGTTAAGATAATGGAAGATTTGGTGTTAGAACACAGACTATGTTGATTAGCAATTTGGAGCTTATTTCTAGTAATTAATTGAAAGATCATGGATAAAGATTTTGTAGATTGGGATCAAGTATTAGTTGAGATGCTGGACAAAGTTCTTCAGTTGAAAAGGCACAATTTGCTGTTTCTGTTCTGCTGGCTTCTAGATGACTAGAATTGGGAGTCTACTAACACTCTGCTGTTATGAGGATGGTAGATTTTGGTTGGAACTAAACATAGAAAGCGGTCATTTTTTGGGGTTATTGGTTCTAGTGCTTCTCTTCTTTGCGGTGTTCTATCTAGTCATTGATTGCATATGTCCTGTCTGTAGCTGTTGGAGCATTCAGTAAAGTGCTTACTCGGTCAAATTGATGTTTGTTGGACATCACACCACTAATGAGGCTGCAAAAGAGGGTTGTTCTTGCAAGAGAGAGGCTGAAGTGCTTGGAAAAAAATGTAGTTTACTATTGGAGCAGGCCAGCACTTTGGTCCCTTGCTTCAATTACTGTTTTTCTGGTGATGGTTCTTTGGTAATTCATAATTTTTTGGGTCTTCATAGTTGTCCAATGCTTTCTAAGCTGGTGTTCTCTTGCCTTCATAAAAGGGAATGTAATGAAGTTCCTCACCTTAACATGTGAGATGGGGTTATTTGCTACTTTTTGAAGTGAAATTCAAGTTCTGTACAGGCAAAAATCAGAGTTTTTGGGGCGCCTGTTAATCTTGTCAAGGTCCGTCCATCCAAACTCTCAATGTTGTCAGGGCTGGTCAGTTGGGATAATTTGGCAAGTTCTTAATAAAATTCTGAAACTTTCACCCTCTATATGTTTCTCTCTACCTTTTTTGTTGACATCTGCTTTGTGTATTAATATTCTGGTCCTGTTAGCTTCTGCTTGCACATGTTTCCTGGGGTATAATTGATGTATTGACGGTAGCTTGTAATCTAATGAAGAACCAGTGGCCCAAGTTGTTTTGAAATTCTGCTCTTAGGGTTGTCTGGCTGGTGCTATAATTTCATTTATAAACCTAAAACCGGAGAGTTATTTAGTTCTTTTTGTTTTCCTTTCTTTTCTTCGAATGTTAGGACATTAAAAGATTAAATTTTGGCTAGAATTTGAGAGCCTAAGAGAAAGAAAATGAAGATGACCTGGATTGTATTTAAGTTGGAGTTGGAACTGTGAAGATAGGTCTTCTTGGATTTGGATTCTATGTTATCAACAGGACTAACAAATAAAGCTGCTATCTAAGTGTTGTCTCACCTACTCTCTCTTCCTTTGGAACTTTTGTTGAGTCTGCATTCAAATCTGCATACATTATGTTATTATTCTTCCAAGTCATTTTTTGTTTCTACTGGAAGTTTTAACTTGTGTGGGTCAATTCTAAATGTGGTTAAAGCAAATGCAGTAGATATCATTGTTTATAAAGTTAAATCCTGTGATACATGATCAATCAACAATCAGTACATTTCAGAAACATGACCTTTTTTGTGTACAATATTATTGTTTTGATATTAATATAATACAATTTACAAGTTAATGCTGGTTATTAATAGAATTATGAGTACACATTGAGACACATGTCATGGACAAAAAATTCTGTAGAATTTTTCGGAAGTCAAGTGATACCTTTTTTGCTCTTTTGTTTTTTTATGTCTAGAACATTAGATAAAAGGTTGATTTCTAATTTAACACTCTGCATGTTGGTATGCAGAAAAGGTTATCATCCTGAACTTGGAATCCAGATTAGATGAGAATGAACTGGAATTAAAAATTTCCCATCTTGAGAATTAGTTCACAATATTGTCGGGCACCTACCTTCACTTTTATACTTGCACTAAATGGTCCTTACTTTTATTTGTTTTGGTTGTGAATTACCAATATCTTACGAAGTGCTCAACCATGAAAAGCTTACTTGGATCCAATTGTCAAGGAAAATAAAGAACGTGTTGTCCAAGGTTTTGTGGTACCATAAGGATGGTAGAGCTGTGATAGTCTACTTGTATTTGTTCATTCTTCTTTTACATTTGATATTATCTGCAAATTAGTGCTCTATGCATGCAGATGTTCTATTTGTTGAATGGTGGATTTTTCCTTCCATAATTCATGAGATGTTGGATCAAATTTGCTTGTTCCAGCCATGAAATCCTTCGTTTTTTCTTTCTTTTCCTGCTTGTTGTTTTATGTTTATCCACTTTGCTGCTCTAGTTTTCATTGAAAACTGCTAAGATGTGCATGATTTTGAATGTCAATAAGTTCATTTCATGCCTACTTTCTTGAGATTTTGCTAATATCAGTTCTGCTGATTGTAGATGTAAGAAGTAACCATCAATGGAACTGAGGGGTCTTTTCCAGTACCTAGTGAATCAATTAAAAAGGGACAAGGAATTGAACTTCTTCTCCTGCAGGTATATTTAGATCTAAGCCTGAAGGTTTTTCATGATTAGGCCTGGAGAAAATGACTAACTCGAAGCTTTATGATTGAATCAGGAGCTTATTCAACAAATGCAAAGGTTCAATTTACAGAAACTCTGACTGAGGAGCAATTGGATGCCATGGCTGGATGTGAGACATATCAAGCCACTTCCTTCGGAGTAGCTCGAAATAATAAGGTTATAATGATTACTCTGAAATTAGGCTTTATGAACTATCTTGTTAAGCAACATATCTGTCTTCACCTTTTCTGCTACCGGAGGGTCACTAAAATTGTTAGTTATCTAAATGAAATGACAGATAAATAGTATTGTTATCGCCTTCTTTTTCTTCAATTCAGTTTTCTGGCTAATGATTGTGATCAAATGCATTTTATGTCTGAAACTTACTACTCCCTCTGTTCCGTTATAAATGTCCCTTTCTAGCCAAACAAACTCCATTTTGACCATTATTTATGAAAAAATGTAAAATTAAATTTTCAAAAAATATGTATAAAAAAGTCGATGATTTAGGGTTTATATATATTATGTTAAAAAAATGTTTTATATTTTTTGAATAAATAATGGTCAAAGATAAGAGTAGTTTGACCAAGGAGGGACAATTATATAGGAACAGAGGGGTATTTTCATTTAGAGCATATAGTTTCTGTTTTGAACCAAGATTGTTGAGCTATATGGGTTTTTATATTGTATTCTCATTCAGTTCTTCATTCACTGGAATGTGAACTTAATTGTCATGGTCAAATTGATGGCTTTCTTATTATAATTTGTGTAGTTTGCTTCTTTGTTGTGCAAAATAAACTATAATATTCCTTAAATGTCAGGGCCTAAAATCTTGTATGACAGCTTTTGACCTTGCCTCATATTCATAGTTGTATTCATCTTTGCGCATCGAGCGTTTCTCTTTTATGCTTGTATTCTTGTTTGGCTTTACATATTTCTCAGTTCTTGGATCAGACTAGTTATTACAATTAGTTATCAAAATTTCATCCAAATATCTTTCTACGAGTGGTCCTTGAATGGTATGCAGCAATGCCACTCTATGGAAGTAGCTATTATATTTGCCTTGTAAAAATCATATTTTGGTGTTTATATATTTGCATTGGTCTTCGAAAACCGATTACCATGTAGTCAATGCTGACTAGTAGTGACCCTTGAGTTGAGTCCTATATAAATAAAAAGGCATCTTTCTTTTCTTTGGCATGTTATTAACCACTTTTGACGTGCTAAGATTGTAAACTCTTCTTATTTATTTCAAAAAGCATTTTAAAGTTAAATGCATAGTTACTTCTGCTAGTTTTATGCGTGTTATGATCTCCAACAGGGAATCATATGTTTTAAGATATTCTCTTTTGAATTTTAGTGATGCTTCTATAGCTTGTCCACCAAATTATATGTTTCATTTAAGTTTTCTCTGGATTTCAATTTGATGTGCCTCAAAATGATTCTTTTCTTTGTTATAGAAGAATATTCAACATCTATCTTTTATGCTATAAATATAATCATTTAAAAATGTTTTACAGCTGGATCTTCTATTTTGGTCAGGCTAGCAAACTCTTTATAGTAATTATTAAACTTCATTTTGCAGGCAAATCCACCAATAGGCTCTGAGATTCATTGCTTCCCAAAGATGAACCAAAGTTGGCAATTTCACTTTTGTTACTTATAGCCCAACATCGTTCTGTGTAAGTTGAACAACTGTTCATTTGTATAATTGCTGGTGTGAGGCTCTTTTGTTTTTTTAAAGGAATTTGAGTGTTTATTACATAAAAATGGTTGATTGTAAGGTGCTAGTATGTCTCCCTGCTTGGGAATGTTCATGTCACCTATTGTCTTATCCACTGATGTCAACCTAGTGAAGGAAACCTTTTCTCCATTTTTTTTGTTTTTGTTTTCTTCTTCTTCTCATCATTTCTGGCCACTGAACCTCCTTGTTTCTCTGTTGCCAATATTGGCATGGGAGAGGAATTTTATTGCCTTCTTCCTTATATTTCTTAAGCCTGCCATACAGCCTGCCATAAGAGATGTCTAATTAGGTAGTTGAATTCCTATCCTGCCTGAACAGATTGCAAAGACAAATGTATCTATGTTAAAAAGTGGGCGACTCTGAGTTGATTGATCTGATTTCTGTTATCCTCTGCAGGGTTCTCATAAATGCAGATGCCCCGTACATCAAGATGGTTAGTGAGCAGTTTGAAAGATGCCATTGGACCCTTCTTCAGTACGTAGAATTCCTTTGTAGTGCATTTACACCAGCTGCTGCATATGCCCAGCTAATTCCCTCATTTGATGACCCCGTCCACCTGTACCACCTTGATCCTGAGGTATATGATCTGGGTGCTCTTTCATATTGCTGCCACTTTAGAGGCCTAAGAACTTCTGATAGCGTGTGAGATCATTTTCTTAAGGGATTACTCAAAAGTATTTGAAAATAGTGTTTGAGATCGTTTTCTTCTGGACATAGGTTGCATTTCTGATATATAGACCTGTGATGAGGCTCTTCAAGTGTCAAAGGAGTTCAGATGTTTTCTGGCCTTTAGATGACAATGAAGCAAATACTACTACAGCAAGCTCAAAGTCTGAAATAAAGATAATTCTGATGGAGTGATACTGGATATGGGACCTCCTCGGAAGCCTATAGTGTAATAATATGCAAATATTTACATTATTGAATATGCAAATATAATGCACCTTATGCTTATATCTGATTACTTTCAATTATCACTATAATGCAGGTGGGCTGAACTGCTTGACACTGTTAACCATTTTGCCTTCTAAAGCATGGAATAGTCGTTCTCCTGACCTGTATGCTACTTTTTGGGGGCTTACTTTATATGATCTTTGTGTTCCTAGAAACCGTTTTGAGTCTGAAATTGCTAAGCAGCATGTTGCTCTTAAGGCTCTGGAGGAGCTTCCTGGTAATTCTAGCTCTGCAATCAACAAAAGAAAAAAAGACAAAGAAAGAATTCAAGAAGCGTTAGCTCGTCTAACTAGTGAACTTTATAAACACGAGGAAAATGTGGCATCTGTTTGTAGACAATTAAGTCGTGAAAAGGACAAGTGGTTGACTTCCTGCCCTGATACTTTGAAGATTAACACGGAGTTCCTCCAGCGTTGTATATTTCCTCGCTGTACCTTCAGTATGCCAGATGCTGTCTTTTGTGCCATGTTTGTGCACACTCTTCACTCTCTTGGCACACCGTCTTTTTAACACAGTTAATCACATTGATGTTCTGATATGTAAAACCTTACAACCCATGAAATGCTGCTGCACTGAGTATGAAGCAGGAAGACTTGGGAGGTTTCTGTACGAAACACTAAAGATTGCATACTACTTGAAGGTAGACAGTATTTTCTGTTAAGTTCTTCCTATATTACCCAAAATTTGATTTTACTTCTTGGGATGAGGATGGCGCTTGTGAGTTCAGCAAAGGTGATTTTACTGAGTGTGCTTGTCGGTATTGTGTTGTGTCCAACCCGGCTTATGCGGTTCGCTGCAATTTTCCTTCTTGTTGGAAGTGGTTTCGTAATTCAAGAGGGAATACATCCTGCTCGCATATTGTAAATCATCTCGTGAGTTTTCTCATCTTTATTTATTATATCTTTTTGGTTATTCAGATTATTTACGATATTACATTCATTTAGATTTGTTTGTTTGGGATTTATATTATAAAGGCATGTATTACAGGGATAGTGCAATAAGTAGGAACGGCCCTTTTATTCTTAGGAGTTGACTATGCGATGTTAATGAAGTTAATATATTTATAGGTAGATTTAAAAAAGGAGACAGTTCAATGATACCTTTTAAACTGTTATATTTGGCATCCAAGTTATTAGGTTCAATTTTAATTGTTTACAATGTGAGCCTTTTGATATGGCATGATTCAGTGTCTCCCCTTCCTCCTTAGGCTACTTTGAGAACAGTTCTTATTTTGGTGCATCTAGACACAACCTGAGTGCCTTTCTCTCTATATATTCCGTTTTTCATCTTGTCATCACCTTTGCTAGCCTCTGCACTGGCCAAGATAATAATGCAAGACTAGTGGACATGGACATGATCAGCGTGATAAGTAGTGACAAACCGCCATGTGGTGCAGTGGATTTTTTTATTCCTTTCATAAGTGACATCCATCATTTTTATCTTTCCTTACCCTTTGCTAGTTGTCCATTGAGTATGGTTCTCATGTGTGGCAGGTTGAACAAGCCTGATCTGCTCTATCTACTCTTGCTGGAGATGTTTCTGTGGCCATGGAGTTGATGAAATGTGACATTATGCAACCCAATGAAGTCTCATGCCCTAGAAGAACTGTTTTCCACGCTGCAGGTTGTTGTTACGTTGGCCTTTGTGTCTGATATCGTTGCTCAGAATATGCTAAACAAGGATGTGTTGAGATCATTATAAATGCTATGTGCCCATTAAAACCCAGAGGTACCTTCCTGGTCTTAATTGATAATTTGTATTGAATAGTTACGTGTAATCAAATCATTTTATCTACTCAGATGGTATTCTTATTGTTCTTGCCTAAAAAAACTTTTTATTTAAGAATATTTAAGCTCTTTAACCTTTAATTTGTTTTACCTTTGCTATAGATGTATATTGCTGGCATGGCAAGATGGTGCTATAGTGGCAAACAATCCAAGTATCTTTACCATAAGAGAAGCACGACTTTTGTGGCCTGATACAAAAATTGACTGTCTAGTTTCAATTAGTTGTGGCTCCTTCACCTACAAAGGTAACTTGTTTCTTTCTTCTTTGTGTGTGTCACCATTTTACATGGGTATTCATGTAGAACAACAGGAAATTATGTCCAAGTTTGATACATTTCTAATCAATTTAGATATTATAAGTTATTGGAGGATTAAATTTATAGATTTTAACTTTCTTATGGTATCTTTTCATTGCTGATCTTATTAGGTTTACGGTTCATTCTACATGCCATAGATTTACCTGAGTATTTCTTCTATTGTAGGAAAGAAAAGGTGGTTGGCGTTGTGTTGATACAGGGCAAGTGCTGATTGAGAGTGCATGCTCTGTGGATCGAGTAGAAGAAGCTTTGAGAACACTGTTACCTATGCTCCCTGAGATACAATATTTTCGGTTTAATCCAGGTATAAAATAACTAGCTTTCATCTAACCCCCTTCTAATGTAATCCTCATGGAAATCTCTTTGGTGATAAACTATTAACTCTTTCATTTAACCACCTTCAAGCAGTGTACTTCCAGCTCATAGAGGCTGATGTACTTCCAGCTCCGTTCTTGAAGCTACCTTTAACTTATGGTCATGTAAGAACAAGAATTGCACTGATTTATGTGTTTCAATGTTTGAACCTTTTGTTAGTTTTGTTTAATAGAAGTATTTTTCCTTTTCTATGCAGTGATCTTCAAGGAACTGCAATTGCCTTTCTCCTGCTTATGGTCTTAGTTGGAGCCACGCATGTATGTCTCTTTTAATGATCTGGCTTTATAGATATTGCATCTCTTCTCACTCGCGCATCAAGACTGTTTTGGTTATATCGCATCTCTTCTCACTCATGCAGCTGTGTGCAGGTTCAGAATTTATGTTCAATTACTGCAACTGCAGATGTATGCAGATATTGCGTCTTGTCTTACTATGCACGGTTAGCCCTGCACTATTTCACATGCATCCAGCTTTGTTCAGACCTGATACATCGGATCTTACTCAGTTTGAATACAGTGCAGGGTAAAGCTTTGTTTGAAATCCAAATAGGAGCATTCATCAATGAAGAATCCAAAGTCTGCTTGTTCTCCTTCAGATTTTCACCATCTGGATCGTCCTAAGCAACCCAACAGCCCTCAAATCAGAATATTACAGCCTCTTCTTTTTTTTTTCCCTTTTTTTGGGGCCTGTAAAAACAAAACTTTTCTTATTTGAACTATTATAATGTTGTGCTGGGTGCTCTGTGTTTTTTTTTTTGCCAATTGTTGACTGTTATGAATCATGTTGCCATTGCATAGATTTGCTTGCTGTGATTTTCCTTTTTCTGCTCTATTGGTTTCTTGATAGTGTTTCTTCTCTTCTGCAGTTGTCTCCCCATAGGAGCTGAGCGTATCCCTGTGGCAGCTAGGATTGCCTTCAGATTTGCTTGTTGTGAGTTTCCTTATTCTGCTTTGATGGTTTCTAGATAACGTTTCTTCTCCTTTGCAGTTGTCTCCCCATTGGAGCTGAGCATATCCTTGTGGCAGCAAGGATTGCCTTCCTGGCTCGACATATCCCTGTGGGTATTGGTGAATGGTACTTCGAATGGGGTTACATTGAGGGCCAATGTGAATTAAGGCAAGTTCAATGTGAATTGGGAAAATTGAATGTGGATAAGGCAAGTTCAATGTGAATTGGGAAATTGAATGTGGTTAAGGCAAGTTCAATGTGAATTGGGAAAATTGAATGTGGTTAAGGCAAGTTCAATGTGAATTGGGAAAATTGAATGTGAATAAGGCAAGTTCAATGTGAATTGGGAATGTTGGATGTGAATAAGGCAAGTTCAATGTGAATTGGAAAGTTGAATGTGAATCAAGGCAAGTTCAATGTCAATTGGGAAAGTTGAATGTGAATCAAGGCAAGTTCAATGTCAATTGGGAAAGTTTAATATGAGTGTGCCGCGTAACCCCATTTGAAGTGGCAAATGTCCAGCCAAATATGGGTAAGTGATCTTATGTAGGATTGCTTTTGGATTCTTGCTTTGTTTTCATGCTCAAAATGTTGATGTTTTAATGCAATGAACTTGGAACAGGATATGTCAAGGAGTTGGAAAGGTGGAAAGATCGCTTGCGCTGGTCTCTTAATGGTAAGCTTTGATTTTAAATGTGTTTATTTTGTTTCTTCTGTTTGAATTTCAGTCTGTGATGCTTCATTTAGTTTCCTAATGTGCTTATATTTGTTTCTGTTATGTTTGTGATGAATTTTATCATTTATGAATGCATGATTTCCACCTTAGGTTAGTAATGGTCCTAATGCTCACTCATTCTCTTTAGAAGATGAGTGCGGGACATCTCCATCCCAATAAATTTGCCATATTTGTTTGCTGTTTGCTGTTTGTGATTGGATGGAGATGTAATAGTGTTGGTATTTTGAGATGCTTCATGGTGTGCATTGTTTGTTTATTTTATAGCCAATTGTTTGTTGTTTCCAAGGTAATTATATGGATACAATA